>JAKSZT010054304.1:46337239-46394221 GCA_026826555.1 Tolypeutes matacus | reverse complement strand
GACGTAACAGGAGAGTAACAAAAGGGAGAGCCAAGATGCACTGAAAAACCAGGAACTAAGGTGGTGTAGGTGGTAGGATGCCTCTCTCCCACATCGGAGGTTCCAAGGATTGAATCCCAGTGAAGATAGGAGGAGAAGGATGAGAAGAGAGGGCAGGAAATAGACACGGAGAGTTGCCCAGCGAATGGACACCAAACCAGCAAAAACGGGGGGAGAAGGTTAAAAATGGATAAAAGTAAATAAATAAATCCTTTTAAAAAAATTAAGATACAGACTATAGTTAGTAGTAATACTTTGACAATGCACTTTCATAATTTGTTAGCAAATGTTTCACAACAATGCAAAGTATTTGTGGTGGGGTGATGTGTGGGAGCCCTGTATGATGTTATGCATGTGAAGTTCACAATGTTTACTGAACACTTATAATTTATGTATGTTCATGTATGAATGCTATACTTCAATAAATTGTTTAAAAAATATTTTAGCTTCTGCCACTCCTGGTGCTGCTTGTGTGCTCGTACGGTGTGGACCTGGACCTCTTTTGTGAAGCGGCAGCTGAGGAGACTCCGGCTCTCGCCATGGCGGATGAGAAACCCAAGGAAGGAGTCAAGACTGAGAACAACGATCATATTAATTTGAAGGTGGCGGGGCAGGATGGTTCTGTGGTGCAGTTTAAGATTAAGAGGCATACACCACTTAGTAAACTAATGAAAGCCTATTGTTAACGACAGGGTTTGTCAATGAGGCAGATCAGATTCTGATTTGGCGGGCAACCAATCAATGAAACAGACACACCTGCACAGTTGGAAATGGAGGATGAAGATACAATTGATGTGTTCCAGCAGCAGACAGGTGGAGTCTATTGAAAAGGAAGCCTGCTACTTTACTCCAGAACTCTGTTCCTACAGACCAAGAAAACATTCTCTATTAGAAAAACCGCAATTTGGTTCCACCGCATCCCGACTACTACAGTATAGTTTTCTCTATTCTTTCATTTCACCCTTCCCTGTTCCTTTATTCTACATAAAGTAACTGGTGTATGTGCACAAGCATATTGTTGTTTTTTTTTTTTTTAACTAAATGGCCAATGGTATGTTTTGATCGACATCAAATGGAGATGGGATGGGGAAAAATACTGGTTCTGTGAAAATACCCTCTTTCTCCATTAGTGGCATGCTCATTCAGCTCTTATCTTTATATTCCAGTAAGTTATTTTGCTCTCACTGTTTAACAAAAACCAACAACATAAAAAATCCTTGCATACCTTGTTCGATTGGAGAAAAAAAAATTTTTTTTTAATTTGTTGGGACTTGTTTTGTGACTTAACATATGACCTATCCTGGAAAATGACCCATGTGCACTAAAGAAGAATGTGCATTCTACTGTTGTTGAAATGTTCTATATATGTCTGTTAGGTTTAGTTGGGTTATAGTTACAGTTCAAGGCTTCTATTCCCTTATTGACCTACTGTTTAGATGTTCTGTCCATTATTGAAAGTGGTGTATTAAAGTCTCCTACTATTAATGTAGAACCATCGATTTCTCCCTTCAAAACTGTCAATATTTGCTTCATATATTTTGAGCTCTGCTGTTAGGTGCATATATATTTGTAATTGTTTTGCCTTCTTATTGAATTGTCCCCTTTATCAGTATATGGAGAACTTTCTTGTCTCTAGTAACAGTTTTTGACCTAAAGTCTATTTTATCTTATATTAGCATAGCTATCCCAGCTCTCTTTTGGTAACTATTTGTATGGTATATTTTTTCCCATCCTTTCACTTTCAACCCACCTGGGTCTGTGAACGTAAGGTGAGTCTCTTGTCAACAGCATATAGTTGGGTTTTTTTATGTGTTTTTTTTTAATCCATTCTGCCAATCTCTGACTTTTGACTGGGGAGATTAATCTATTTACATTTAAAGTAACTACTGATAATACAGGACTTTCTTCTGCCATTCTGCTATTTATTCTTTGTAAGTCTTCGTCTCTCAATTCTTCCATTAATGCCTACTTTCTTAATTATTTGATTGTTTAAAGTATACCATTTTGAGTCCCTTCTCATTTCCTTCTGTATATATTTTTCAGATATTTTCTTGGTGGTTATCATTAGGCTTAAATTTAACATGTTAATCTATAGCAATGATGTTTGATACCAACTTAACGTCAATAGCATTTACAAACACTGTTCCTATACCTTTCTGTTCCCCACTTTTTTGTTGTACTTGTTGCACATTATATCTTTATACATTTTATGTCCCAAAGCCATAGATTTATCATTACTTTGCATTTTAGAACCCGTGAGAAGAAAAAGTGGAGTTACATACCCCTCCAAAAATCACACAATACAACAATACAATAGTACTGCTTTATATAATTACTCATATGTTTACCTTATATGTTGCTTTTCTCTTGCAGCTTTCAGAACTCTCTCCTTGTCCTGGGCATTCGACAATTTGTACCTGGGCATGGTTTTCTTTGAGTTTATCCTGTTTGGGGTTCTTTGGGATTCTTGAATGTGCATATTCATATCTTTTGATAAATTTGGGAAGTTTTCTGCCATTATTTTTTTGAATATTCCTTCTGCCCCTTACTCTCTTCTCCTTCTGGAATTCCCATAATGTGTATATTGGTATGCTTGATGGTGTCCCACAGTTCTCTTCGGCTCTGTTCACTTTTTTTTTTCATCATTTTTTTCTTTCTGCTCCTCAGCCAGAGTCATTTCATGCGTCTTGTCTGTGGGTTCTCTGCTTCTTTATTTCTGCCAGCTCTAATCAGTTGTTAAAACCCTCCAGGGAATTTTTCATTTCAGTTATTGTGGTCTTCAACCCTGTATTTCTGTTTGTTTCCTTTTTAAAATTTCTATCTCTTTATTGATTTTTTTTTTTTTTTTTTTTTTTTTTTTTGAGGTACCGGGGCCAGAGGATTGAACCTCGGACCTCATATGTAGGAAGCCAGCACTCAACCACTGAGTCACATTGGCTCCCCTGAGTTGTTTTTTTTTTTTTTTTTTTAAAGATTTTATTTATTTATTCATTTATCCGCCCCCTGCTGCCTGCGCTCGCTGGGTCAGCCAACCACGCCGCGCGGGCAGGCCCGCCCCCACCAGGAGGCCCGGAGAACTGAACCCCCGGCCCCCCACATGGCAAACGGGAGCCCCACTGATTGAGCCCACAGCCGCTTCCCCTGAGTTGTTTTTTTTTTCATTTGTTTTGCTTGTTGCCTGTTTTTGTTTTTTTCAGGAGGCACCAGGAACTCAATGGCTTGAGCCACATCCGCTCCCTATTGAGATTCTCTTATTCTGCTTCACTTTCCTGATATCTTTTCATTCTTTCTCCATGTTTTCCTTTATCTCCTTGAGCATATTGAAGATAATTTTTAAAAAGACTTTGGCATGTCTAAAGTCTGATACTCTTTGTTGATAATTTTGGAATTTTTATCTTGTTTCTTTGAATGGTTCATCATTTCCTATTTCTTTGTCTTGTAATCTTTTGTTGCACACTGTATATTTTGATATTTTACTGTGTTAACTTTGAGATTTAGTTCCTGGGTGTCTATTCTTTAAATTTTTATCCAGCTAGTGGTATGGTATAGATTTCCTTGAATGCCAGGAGCTAACAAAAATGAACAATGCAATGCAAAAAACACCTTTTGTAATCTTTGCATATTGGCTCTGCTTTGGCTGGTGTTCTCCTTCAGAGTTTAGCCCTTCTATCAAGAAGATCAATCCAAGACGTGTGGGGTCCTTTCCTTCTTTTCAGAGCCTGGATCTTGTCCTAGGCTTGTACTAATTCATGGCCTTAGGAATTTCCCCACTGGGAATCCAAATGTCCTCTTTATTCCTTATGAAATAGGCTTTTACCCCCCCACCCCCCTTCTGGAAGCTCTATTTCATGTTCTAAAGCCAGTAACCTTTGAACCAGGCTGTTTTTTCTTAATTGTTTCTTATACTGCTTACCTGTCTGCAAGGTGCTTCTGCAGCTAGAGATGAGTTTCCTGTTTCAGTCTTTCAGGCTGCCACCTGATAGGTTGACATAGACATGCAGGCACCCCAGAATGTGCATGGGGGTTACTCTTCCCCCTGGAGCAGGGCCAGGGTCCCGCAATGGGAGTGCAGGCTGTCTCCACACCGTAGGAGCAAGGAAGGGACTAGTAAGGGTGCCATGAACTTCTCTTACTTTTTAAGGTGGTGTTTTCTGGATTAGGCACTTGCCCAGTTACTGCAACCCTCTGTTTTCCCAGGTTTTGAGGAACATGGCTCTGCTGGTTTTTGCTAGTTATTCAAAGATCTGCAAGAGTATTTTTCTCCTGGTGAGCAAGGGCTCATTAGCCAAAATGATCATCTTCCCAGGCTCATTCTCAGACCAACTTAACAATAACCTGAGCTGTCTTTCCACCTTTCCACTCAGGAGGACAAGTCGCTTCATGCTCAGACAGAACCCACCCTAACCTCAGCCCTTCTAGAATACCAGCACAATGTGAACATTCCTTCTCTTTGTGAGTGGTGTGAATACACACAAGGCTCACTTTCAGGAATCACTACTCTCTCTTGTTCTCCTACTTCCCTAGCCACTTGTTTTTATTCCTTTAAAAAAAATTTTTTTTATGAGGTAAGGGGGATTGAACCCTGGACCTCATACATGTGAAGCAGGTGCTCAACCACTGAGCTACACCTGTTCCCCTCCCTAGCCACTTGTTACTCAGTTTTCTTTGTGGGTTCTTCTCATTAGCTTAACCTCTAAAAGTTGGAGTGCCCCAGGGTTCAGTCTTTGATCTTCTCCCAACCTATATTCATTTCCTTTTTGATCTCAACCAAGCTCACGGCTTTAATACCATCTAACCACTGAATGATACCAAATGTATATCTCTATCCTGAGACTGATTCCAGTCTTACATATCCAGTCACCTCCTCGACATCTCTGTTTGGATATCTCATAGGCATCTCCAACATAACATGTTCAGAATTAAACTTGTGTTTCTCCACCCTCCCCTGCCATGCCTCTTCTACCTGCACCCTACCCCCATCCTAGTCAATGGCAACTGTAGCTTTCCATTTGCTCAGGTCAGATACCTTAGAGTCATCCTGACTCCTCTCTTCTTCTCATAGCCCAATTAAAATCTATTAGCAATTTCTGTCAGTTCTACCTTCAAAATCTACCTAGAATCAGACCATTTCTCACCACTTCCACCCCCACCAACCCTGAAGCAAACCGTGAACATTTCTTACCTGGATTATTGCAATAGCTTATTAACTAGAATCTGCTTCTGCACTATACCTGATAGCAGCCAGAATGAGCCTCTAAAAAACATTAAGTCATTAAGATCATGTCACTCCTACACTATGTCTGGAAAATGTTTTCCCAATGTCCATATGGTTTGCTCCCTACATGGTTTGCTCCCTCACTTCCCTTAAGTCTCTGTTCAAAGACCTCTTCTCAGTGAAATCTTTCTTGACCACCCTGTATGAAATATATGAAACAAGCTATCAGCATCCATAGCTCTCCTTCTGTTCCCTCTACTCTTTCAGTTTTTCTCCATAGACTTATTATCCTCTAAGACTACATATTTATTAAACGTGAAGTCTACGACAGCAGAGACTGTTGTATTCACTCCTGTATTCCCTGTACCTGGCCCACAGAAAGTGCTCAATAAATATCTGTGGAATAAATGTAATTTAATTCAACTGACTGTAGGGACACCATAGGATTCTACAATCTTCTGGGTCCCAGCCCCAGTTCAGCAGTGTTTATAACAAAAATCTCCTCTCTCAAGTCCTGGCAAAAGCACAGCTTTAATTAAAGAACTATTTTGTCTGTGCCCTTGCATATTTATCCAACCAACTCATCCCAGAAGAGATGGTCCTTGCCTTCCTTTGCTTTGCTCCTTAGTTCCTGTAAGAAAATCAAAAGTGGCTGGTAACCTAGCCTATAGACAAACATAAATATTGAACATAAGCACTCAATAAAAATTACTGTTGTGGTTCTTCTTTTATAGAGTAGAAGAATCTGTTATAATCTTCTGGAAACAATGTGAGCTCTAGGCCAAATATGTTTAAATGATATAGCAAATGTCTCAAAATACAGCTTTCTATTGATCAAGTTTCCAGGAGACTGTAACTGCCACCTCCTCTTCAAATCTCCCATGTGTCTCTTTTAAGAATACTTGTCATTGGATTTAGGGCCCACCAGATAATCCAGGATCTTCTTATCTCACATTCTTTAACTTAACTATGCCTGCAATGCCCCTTCTTCCATGTAAGATAACATTTACCGGTTCCAGGGTTTGACATAGATATCTTTTGGGGGCTATTTTTCAGCCTGCCGCAGGTACCAAAACAGAAACACATCAAGATTCAAGTAACTAAAGGATTCAAACTGTATAAGAGAATCAAAATAAACTCTAAATATTACTGATATATTTTATCCACACGCTTTGTTGCCTTTAAAAGAAGTAAAGTAAAATTTGCTGCGGAAAAAACAACTGAATTTCTGACTGCCAAGGATGTAAAATTTTCATTTCAACACACCAACCTTCTTTCTCTCTTCCAGGTAATTATTGAACTGATAGCTGTTTTTATTTAGATTTTCGACTCCATTTTAAAATGATTTTTAGCGCCTTTGCTAAAGTATCATTATTATCAGTATTAATATGGTCATAATTGATAATCAAAAACTAGAATTTGAAAAATTGCTAGTGAGCATGTACCACAGTTAGAAAAGTATTTTGAAACATGATGTCTTCTCTTATTTCAAATGAGTTTTAAAAAAATTCAAAATCTCAATCACTGGTCTTTTCTTGTTGAGGTATGTTTTTAGGAACCCCAGTTTAGATTAGAGATAAACAAGGCAAAAGTCTGGCAGAAGAAATCAAGAGGCGCCCCCTACTCGTCAAAGATGACAGCAGCATAATATAGGTTTTCAAATATATGTCATTTAATCCCCTATTTCCACCCACATCCAGCCCAAGCAGCCACCCTTACTGGTTGCTTAGGTTAGACTAGGAGTGCACTGGTTGCTGTATTTTCTCTTGAGGTATCTTGGCAGCAATTCTGGTAGTTTAGATCCTTCTTTAGATATCAAAGGGCTGAGCAGGTGGCCCTGTGCTTTATCAGTGGGATGAGCCTTACAGGTGCTTCATAAGGAGACTGGAGCCTAGTGAGGAGTCTACTCCCTTGACTTTCCCACCTTCCTCAATTCAGGAAGTAAGGGTACCTAGATCCTCATCAATGCATTTCTGCTTCAGCTCTGTATTACCATCAAGTGCAGCTTTCTTTACTAGAAATTTAGGATCTGAGAAGAGAGGGGAGTTGTGTAGTATGGGCTTCTGCTCCTCTTCCTTATATGGAGAATGGACTCAGCTTAAACCTGGCACCCACGAATCAACCTATATATGTTTGCAGAGTTAATTTCCTATTTGGAGGGATAATGCTGTAATGGAAAGAGCTTTTGCCTGGTACACTGGTGGACAGATCCCTCTCTGCCACTACCTTGACCAGTCCCTTTCCTTCTCTGGGGCTCAGTTCACATATTTAAAACAAGAGGATTGGACTACATGTTCTCTGGGACATCTTCTAGCTTTACCATCTATCAGTTGTATTCATATTACATCCTCCACGTTGAACATTTAGGCTACCTGGGAAGCCTCACTGGCTGTTTCTTTTTCCAGAACCGCCCCCCCGCCCCCAACCTGATGTTGCTAATGGTTATAGTCAGTGTGCCCCTAAATAAGGTCCAAAAAGTACAGGGTTGTTAAAGTTGAATTGTTAACAGTTATGGCCGTATCAGTTGTTCATCAAACATTAATTGGGTGCCCCAGGCAGGTGCTACAGCTTGGAGCCCCTGCCCCCAAGGGAGCACACAGCCTAAGGAAGGAGTCAGATAAGTAAATCTAGGATTGCATTACAGTACGATAAGTAGCACCAAAGGATTGTTCATAAGCACCATGACCCATAAAGGATAAGCATATACATCTATCTGAAGGTGGAGTCAGGAATGGTTTCCTGGAGAGGCAATGCATAGGTGTACACTAAAGGGATGAATAGGAGTTACCTAGATGGCATGGGGAACCAGTTCCTTAGAATACTTGCAGTAAGTGTGTTCACTCCACAGACACTTGGCAATTGAAATGCAATGCACTGCTTCCTTTAAGGAGAGGTGTCTCTCCTATCATCTAATTATTCCCAAATGGATTGGAACAGTGTGCACCTAATCTGTGCCCCAGGGGATACAGGCCTCCAACTTTGATATAGATGCAGAGACAGCAGAACTGTGGGCTCCAGCAATACCATTTTTGATATGCCAGCATACAACCTGCTGGGTGTACACAGAACACATTCCTTTCTCTTTCTCTCTCTCTCTTCCTTCTCTGTGCAAGTTAGGGAGAATGGAATGGAAGGACACAAAGGCTATTGGTCTAAGGCCTGACCTTGATTCTACTTAGTCATGGCAGGCTTCTTGGAGGAGGTGCTTGAAAAGAAAGGTAAATACAAGCTTGACTAATTAGGCTGACATCTTGAAGAGCTTACCAGCCAAGAAAAGGCTTGTAGGGCCCTTGCTGCTTACACCCTCGCCACCCTTGACTGCATTTGACCTTTGTTCCTCTTCTAACCTCCCACCGAGGAGAACCAGGTTTGACCACTTCCTTTTTCCCGTTCAGTGGCTGGACGCGTCCCTCAAGTTCACAATTCAAAGCTCTTTCAGTCAGACCGGTTCCCCGGCGTCCTGCGTCTTTACTTCGGGTACCCGCGGGGCTGCGGGCGAATTCCCGGGGCTGTGAATTACCTTCCGAGGCGGCGCGGCTCCGCCCTCCTCTCGCCCCGCGAGTGGTTCAAGTGTAGGCTTCGGAGCTGTGAGCCGAGAAGGCAACACCCCTTGCACGCACACAGCGACCTGCTCCTTCGGGGACGGATCCTTCCCGCTCCAGCGCCCTGGCTCCCTGGCCGGCAGCAGAGAGCGAGCGAGGAGGGACAGAGACCTCGGTGGTTCCCGTTAAGAGCCCCGGCAAGAGGAGCGTCATAATTACTCCTCCGCACTAATTGCCTGTCATTAAAGTTAAAGAGACCGTCCGAAGAGGAGCTCAGACTCGAGGAGGAGGCAGGTGGTGTCTGAGGCTGCAGGCTCCCAGGGCTCCCGGCTGGGCCAGGGTTAAGTGCTTGCCTCTTTCCTGCTGCCCGGCTTGCTGCCAGCTCGCCTCCAGCGAGAGGCCAAAGTCACTGCCAGAGACCCAGGAGGTGTGCGGCAGCCGGCGCTGGACCCACAGCGGGCACCCCTCCCCCAGCACTGCTTCTTGGAGGAGGCGGAAAGTGGGGGTGCCCGGGCAGGAAGCACCCCGCTTCTGCCAGCCCAGCGCCGGGGTGCGCAGAGAGCCAGAGGGGCTGTTGGGACACTGAGATGGCTGATGAGATCGACTGGCTGGACTTGCCTGGCCGCTGGACCTATGGCGTTGACACCGGTGGGAGAATCTTCTTCATCAAGTACGTTGGTGTCTCTCTTTATCTTTTTCAAGTCCAACTTGAATGGTGGCAGGGCTGGGGGGCAGGCTGGAGAGGGTGGGGGGACCTGGTGGCTGGAACAGCCGGCGTGACTAATAAGTTTATCATGATGCCTGTTTGAATGCTCTCCCGCCTTTTCCTCAATGGTTCAAAGTCCTGGGCTCAGAAAGGCAGGGCAGGGGAGGGAGGGTGCTGGCCTTTCCCCCTCTTCCCCAGACAAAGTGGGGGAAAGGGAGGCCTGAGGAAGATGGCTAGACCCACTGGCCAGCCTGCAGTTCTTTCCTGTCAGCTCAGTCCACCGAAAGGGGCAGAGGTGAATTCTTGCATTCTGTCCGCCTTCCCAGACTCTCTTACGGGAAGACTTAGGCTAAGTGACAGGCACTCCGGGGGATCCAACGTCTGCCACAGAGTTACTGGCACTCCCTCACCGGGACTCAGTGTCGCCAGGACAGCAGCCCCCCCCTCCCGTGCTTCTGTATGAGGCTGTGATGAAGGGGAAGGAAAAGAAAAGATGCCCACAGTACCTTTGGCATTCTTAAGAGTGAGGGAGGCTTTGCTGCTCTCAGTAATATATTAGCACTGTTATATTAATTTCATAAACCAAAATGGCTCTGGCATAATCTCATTATAACAGAGTGGCCCCGCTGGTCCTATTTTGGCCCGTTTCTATTACAGTTGTCTTTTGCCAGGACAGAAATCTCTCAATACTATAGCAAGTCAAAAGCCTAGGTTTCTGAACTATTGCCCACACATGATGATGAGCTTTCTCTTCCTCCACATAGCCACTCACCGAACATTAGAGCTGAAAGGAACTTTAGAGGAAACCCCCTCATTTTTTTCAGATGGGGAGAACAGGGTCTAGAGAAATGGAAAGTACTGGTTGAGAATAAATCACTTGTTAGTCAGAGCTTGGACTAAGCCAAGAATCCGCGGACTTCAGTCCTCTGCTTTCCCCCTTGTATCAGCCTGCCTTTGCAGGAGCTCAGGCAGCCAGTGCCTCCTCAGTGGGGTTTCTCAGTTTCCGCATTTGCTTTAGGCCTTTCTTCTGTAATTATCACCACCATGGCCATAACTGTTGTCATTATATTATCTTAGATATTAACTCCACTAAAATTCTTGACCCTAAGTTAGATTCTGAGACAATGGAACTACCACAGGCTTAAACTGGAGTCCTTCTGATCAGTGGTTTGAGACTTTAGAGCATATTCGAATTGCCCAAGGAACTTATTAAAAATGCAGGTTCCGGAGCCTGTGGATTCCTTATCCCCCCTCCCACCCAGAGATCCCATTCAGAAAAACTGAATTGGGGTCTTAGAATCTGAATTTCCACAAGCTCCTCGGGTATTCTGATGGAACTGGCTCTTCTCATCGTTCTTCTCAACCTTGTTGCCTGCCTTTGTTCCGTTTTTGTTTTTCATTCTGCAAACATTTATTGAGCATCCATTGATTGCCATTAGACACTAGAGATAAAAAAAAAAAAAAAAAAAAACATAATATACAGGCCTAGTCTTTACGGTAGTAGGGAGGGGAAAGATACAAATAAATACTTGGAAAATAATGCAATACATTTAGAGGCATTTGCATGGCCCTATGGGAGTATAAGGAGGAAAGAACTATGCTCCCTGGAGAGGTCAGGGAGGGCCTCCCTGGGAAGGAAACATGTGAGCTGATTGGAGAGGAGAGACTAGAGTGAAAGGGGTCTTCAAAGCAGAGGCCTGTGGGAAGGGAGGCCAGTGGGTTACAGGGTACAGAGCATCTAGAACATTCTGAGAGGTTCAGCAGAGATGGGGTATAGGCAGCTGCAGTGCTGCAGAGGATGAGGCAGAAAAGGTAGGAAGGGGCAGCTTGAGAGAGTGCTTGCTACCTATGTGCTGAGCTAAGGAGTTTGGATTTGATCCTATAGGCGATGGAAAGCCAAAGGAGATTCTAGTCAGAGCTGCATCAATCAGATCCCTCTGGCAGCTGCGTGGATGATTCGGGGGTGAGAAGCAAAAAACTGGAGAAGAAACTTGAGGTATGGAAGGCAGTTAGGAGACAATTACAGAAGTCTGCAGGGAGTTATTGCTTAATGGGTACAGAGTTTCTGTTTGGGGTGGTGGAAAAATTTTGGTAATGGATGGTGGTGATCGTGACACAACACTGTGAATGTAATTAACACCAGGAAATTATATACTTGAAAGTGGTTAAAATGGGAAATGTTGTATTGTATATATGTTACCACAATAAAATAAAATAAAATAAAAAGTCTGGAAGACAGCTGTGAAGCTGTGAAAATAGAGGTGAAGGGGAGATAGAGATGGCAACATCTTTAGGAGAAGCATTGAGAGTGTTGACCTATTGGGAAAGGGATGATTCAAAGATATATCGCAGGATTTCTAACTTGAGTTTGGCAGAGAGCAAGAGGGGAGAGGAGCAGATTTTAGGGAGAGTACAGGCTCACTGGGGAAACACTGACTTCCAGGCCCCTGCAGGACACTCAGGGGGCCCGTGGAACAGGCAGCTGCATATGCAGATGAGGGGCTGAAGAGAGAGAGACCTGAGCTGGAAAGAAGCCCTGGGAGTCATTCTGCAGATGCTGAACCACCCAGCAGTGTGTGAGGGAGAAGCGAGGAGGGCACCCAGGCAGCACCAGCATTTAGGGAAGGGCTGGAGAAGAGAGTCCAGGAAGGAGACCAAGGGCCTGCCAGGATAGAGTGCTGCTCCAGAATCCGAGGAGGAGGGACTTTAAGAAGGAAGGAATGGGCACCCATGTTGAATGCAGCAAAAAAGCTGACCGAGCTGAAGACTGAAGTGTCTATTGGATTTAGGAACAAGGGGGGGTTTTAATGACCGAAAAGTGGTTTCAGGGGAAGCTTGGGAGCAGAAACCACACTGCAGTGGATTGGTGAATGGGAGGAAGGAAATGGAAAGAGCTGAAGAGATTAGTTTCGAAGAGAAATGTTTGGTAAGGAAAAAGGGGAGTGTGAGAAAGGAAGCTGGAGGAGGAGATGGTGTTGAGAGGGAGGCAGAGGTTTCAGACGGCGGAAGACATAGAGAGGAGTGTATTTGCTAAGGGGTGCAGAGAAGTTGAAGGGTCAAGGCTGGAATGCTTGGTAGAATAAGGATCTATAAAAGATGGGAAAGGGTGGGGACTATAACTCTGGTGGAGGGATTAGCCTTAAACGGGAGAAGCCTGCTTCTTCTTCAAAGTAGAGGCATGTATTAAAGGATGGGTAGGAATGTGGGTACGTTCTGACGGTTCTTGGGAGTAGTGAGGAAGTTCCTGCCTACTGATAAGATTGTCTGTCGAGAGTAAGGGGAGCAGGCTTGGGACTTGATGTTGCTGGGAAAGTCTTGAGAAATCTGCAAAGGGCAACTGACCGGGGACCTTGAAGAAGATTCTAGATGGTGCTTGGGGCCCAGCTCAGCTTGGACACTGGATTTGTAGTGACACCAGCTCTCCCGGTTCCATAGTTTGCCTGTCATCCCAAGGCTGGAGTGGAGAAACCTGTCCAGGGAGTGTTCTGGGTCAGGGGTTGGCAAGGGCAGGGTGGTGGGAGGACAAGGGGAAGAGGAGGGTGGGGATATGGTGAGGCTGTGTCCAGCTCTGAGTCCAAGGGAGCCGACAATGTGAGAGGAGGCCAAGAGTCTCAGGAGGCTGAAGAAGAGGCATAGGGGGGTGAGGGCAGGCTGGATTTCCCCTTCCCTGGTCTCCTCTCCCAAAGCTCAGACCAGAGACCAGTGTGTTAGATTCCCAGTGGTTCACAATGGATCAGCGGCCCCCGGGGACGCGAGAACAGTGACTTTTCCTCTTTCCTCTTCAGAGGGGTGAGTCAGCTGGAAATCTCTTGCCACAAAGGTGTTAAAACGTAGAGAAAATTTAGTGGAGTCTATAGAGAAAAAAAAAGGCTGTGTCCATACAAAGCCTCATATACAAATGTTCATAGCAGCTTTATTTGCAATGACCAAGAACTGGACACAATCTAAATGTCCATCAGCAGGAGAATGGATGAACAAACTGGTAGATCCTCCAATGGAATACTCCTGTGACCACGTGCTACCACGTGGAAGACAGACAGAAGGCAGTCAGACAAAAAGTCTGACTTGTATGATTCCATTTATAGAAAACCCTATGTAACAGTGTTACAAGAATTCTGTTTCTATGTAACAGAAAGCAGATCAGTTGTTGCTTGGGAGGCAGGGGTTTGGGGGAAAAGCAAGGGTCGGGACAAGTGGGAGGGAGGAATTACAAAGGAGCACAAAGAAAATTTGGGGGTTTCTTGATCTCAATTTTGGTGATGGTTTCAGGGTGTGTACATCAGTCAAAACAGCAAATTGTAGACTTTAAACATGTACCATTTACTGTTTCTCTTACTTCAATAAATATTTAGTGGAGTCTTTTATACTGGAGTTATTTTATGTCAATTATAACTTAAAAACATTTCATGGAGCCTTGCTGCAGACCCCAACTCCCTTCCCTAAAGTCTGGATGATAATGGTGCTCTGAGAGGCCCCTCCTCCACACACCTGGACTGGCCAGGATCAGATATTTCATGCTGGGTTACCTGTGACTCTGGAAAACCTGTATCACTTGGTTGGTGAGGGTTGAGACACGGAGATGGGCTCATTTGGCATCAGGTCTAGAGCCAGAAGCTCTGCATTGCGGGGGAGTCCACCTTCCTGGGTGTGAGATATTAGAAAGGGCTGGGACTTTGAAGGGGACAGACCTAGGTCTGAATCCTGGCTTCATCACTTACTGGTTGTGTGGCTTTGGGCAAATTACTTAACCTCTCTGCACCGCAGATTCATAATCTGTGAAATTCCTAATTTGAGGACTGTTGTGAATGAACATCTGTAGCATTGCAGGCACCTAAGCACTATTGGTTCACTCAGCTCCCTCCTGTTCTTATCCATTTGAGAAGCCGCCAGTTAAGGCCCTTCCCTGTTCTTCCCACCTGACTGCAGCAATCACTTCAATGTGGCCACTTTAGTGACACGTTCAGGCCCATCCCTCTTGTCTCCATTCCAGTTAGTGCTCCCTTCTCTACGATCGTATTACGCTTTCTGCGCATTGTGATAATAGGCATTGTTATTTCCTATCACATTATATTGCAATTATCGTTTTATGTCTTGGTTTCCCTGGGGATTATACATTCTTTGAGGTCAGGGATTTGATAGTATTCATTCTGAATCCTCAGAGCCCGTTCAGTAAATCCGTTGTGAATGTGACTGAATGAGTGGCAGTGGGGATGCTCCTGTCTCAGGGCTCTGAGATTGGAAAGTCAGGTTGACATGAATTTGGAGGTGCGTATCCAGCTTAGGGAAGCCTCTTTTGTGTCTGACACTTTCTTATTGGTCTTTTATAGTGATGAGGAAAAGTCAACCAGCTGGCTACACCCTGGCATGGAATCGCCCATCCAGAGTGGACACTCGTCCAGCCCAGGTAAGAAGCTGGTCTGCCCTTGACTCTGCAATCCATTGGGGACCAACAACTTGATGTGGCAACAGGAACCAGCCCCACTGCCAGCTTTGCTTCTGGCCTTTTCCTTTCTCCATGCCTGGACCCAGCTTGGCATTTGGGCCACTGCCTATGGGGATGTTGTAGGAAGGTTGACGCTTACCTCTAGGTCTCCCCAAGCTTCCAGCTCTATGATTAGTATCTGGGACAGACCTTTGGGGACCAAGAGTTCATCCTCTCTTAACTCCCCGTCCCCCGGGCAATCAGAAAATCCCATCAAGAGCTCTGAACTGGGAAGAAGCCCAGCCCCAGTGCTGTCCAAGAGAAGCTTCAGCCACGATGGACATATTCTCTATCTGTGCTGTCCAGGAGCTCTTTCACATTGGAGGGAAACATGAACGAAAAGGGCACAAGGCTAAAATTTATTGCTTATTATGTAACTCACAACATTGCTAGCCTGTAAGAGTCTCCTGGCTAATGGGAAAGGTGGGATGTGATCAGGCAAACAGCAAAAGAAGCAACCAAAGGAAAAGGTTTCAGTCTAAACTGAAGATGTGGAGATGCCAAGCATCAGGAGGCCTGGGGTGTTTCAAGTGAACAACAAATCATCCTCTTCACGAGGCTGCCAGGCCAGTAAGAAAGGGGATGTGACAGTCTTGAAAATCCCAGCCCCACTTGCCTGCAGCCCCTCACCTGACCGGACACCAGGCATCTGGATCCAGGAGTCCTGGTCGCTCGGGCAGCACGAGCTGCACTGCTGAACACACCTGGGCTAAAGTTTTTAATTTCCTAGTGCCTACTTGCTTTTAGATTCTGAGCTGGAATCATTGTGCTTTTAGTGCTGGAAGGAACTTCAGGGATCATGTAGTCCAACTCATTCATTTTAAAGGTAGGAAAATTGAAGAGCAGAGTGGAAATACCTGGCTCAACGCCACATGGCTCATAAGCAAAGCAGTTTTGTGGCTACATGCATTAGGTCTGGAGGCAGAGAGCTCTGAGCTCACGTCTTGGCTCTGCTTTCTATCAGTGTTGCCTTCAAAGCAAATGGTTTAATTTTTTCTGAGACACAGCTTCTTCATCTGTAAAATGGGGCTACGATTATGACTCTCAAAGGGTGATAGCAAGAATTACATGTGCGGACTGGCACTTAGGAGGCCTCCATAAATGGAGGTAACTTCTGATATTATTATTATTACTATTGTATCTCCAAGTTGGAGAAAGACCCAAGGCCATGACTTTTCATCTACAGAGTTGGTTGTCATTGTCACGTTCAGTATTTCAGCTGTGTACGGTTCGAGTCCATCCGTCTCATCATTACCCTAAGGTAGAACTGGAAGAGAAATAAGAGCCTGTGAACCAGTTCTTTCATTTTTGGCTGCAGCCAACTGGCTGTCCAAGGCTGGGAAGGGTTAAGATGGCCCACGGAGCTTGCCGAGAGGGCAGCTGCCTCAGCGGGCACTACGCCTGGACAGGAATATAAGCACTCTTGGTGTTGCCCAGGCAGAGAGGGCAGTGTGGAGGGAAGTTGCTAGAAAAAGGCAGGGGAAATCATCCACGCTGGCCTCTTTCCCAGGCACATCACAGTGGCAGGATTATTTATGATTCTGACCCAATGGGGATCCCTCTACTTGGGGAGACTGCCAACCCACGCCCTTTTCAATGCGAGTGTCCTCCCACCAAGACCGAGGGAACAAGTAGCATTTATGGAGCGGCACAGAGGGAAGTGTGGGCTTTGGAGGCAAAAATGGACCAGCATTCAGATCTCGGCCCAGACACCTCCTGTGTGACCTTAAGCAAGTTGATTACCCTCTCTGGGCCTCACTTTTCTTATCTGTAAAAAGGTTCAGGTTGATGTCTCTTATATAATATTGCTGTGAAGATCAAATGCACTAGGAGAGGTAAAGTGCCTTGCTTAGAGGAAGCACTCAGTGTTATTTCTATTCGGTAGCATCAACATCAGCAGCAATGGTGGAAATACAGACCCTAGAGAAATATGGGTGAATGAAATGAGTGAATAAAAACCAGATGTGCCACTCTGCTCTCCAGCAGCTTCTAGCCTTAGGTAGCTGATAATATGGCTAGAGAGATTCAGACCCACAGTGAATGGTTTTATAAAAGCTCACATGCAAGGCAGGCTTTTGGGCTAACAGAAAGGAGGCAGTGATTGTAAAGAGAATCCATACCCGTTTTCCAATATGTCAGCCACAGGGCTATTGCATCACCAAAAGGAATGATCTCGCCAGTGTCCTGTGTGTCCCTGCCTCTGACAGTGGATTCCCTTGGGGCTCTCAGGAGAGTCTTGGGTCTCCTCCTCTGCCACTGGGAGGAGGATCCTGTTTGCCAGAAGGCAGGATGCCAGGGCCACTGTTTTGAGAGAGAGGCAGCCCAAGACAGGGCCTAACATAGAGAGCTCTTTGCAGATGGAGAGCTGTACCTCTCTGGAGTCCAGTGAGAGCTGCATCTGCCTGTGGGGGCTGTGCCCACCTGCAGGGACTGCCCACCTGCAGGGACTGCACCCAACTTTAGGGACTACTCACCTGCAAGGACTGCACCCACCTGTGGGAACTGTCCTCCTGCAGGGACTGCCCTCCTGTGGGGAGTGCCCACCTGCAGGGACCGCCCAGGCCCGGCCAGCTTCCTCAGCTGTTCAGTCCATGCTCACGCTGAGCTTCTGTGGTTCTCCTCATTGAGCATTTCTATTGAGAATATTCTTTTCAGAAATGCTATTAAAAACAAAACAAAAGAAAAGAACCACCACAACCAACAAACTTCTCTCCGTTTTCCTGGGACTGATTTCCCAGGTCCTTGGTGTCTTGTCCAGGAGCAGGAGAGACTTGAATCCTTTTTGGATCTTGGGTGCCAATTATCTGTGAGGTCTGGGGTAAGGGGCCTGCCCTGGGCTCCAGCTTGCGCTTCTCTGCTGGAAGGGGGCTGGTTGGATGGTCGCTGAGGGCCCTTCCAGGGCAGCTATCTCTGTAGTTGGCTGCCAAACCCCCGGGGCCTGGCACAGACTGGAAACTCAGTGACTGTTCACAGAACGAGTGGGTGGACCCTGTGAGGCAGTGACTCATTCGGTCACTTCACTGCCACCTCTCTTATTATTTGCTGGAAACGTAGACTGCTAGAAATAATGGGCACAAAAGGGCGACGTGGTCAGCTTGAACACTGTTGGCTTGTCTTTGAGTTTTGGTTTCCTGGTGCTCCCAGCCTCCATCCCTCCTGGAGCAGATCAGGTTGCCAGTCTGATGTGGATGAGAGGATGATTCCAGAGCTGCTTATTTTGTGATTTTTTTTTTTTCCTCACAGGTTTGCCCAAGAGCTGGGAGGTGGATTTCACACAGGAAGGAGCTGTGTATTTCATCAAGTGAGTACGATGGAGTTTCCTTGCTGATCTCCCTTTTGGTCCTGTTTTGGTTCTTGTCATCGAAGCCTCCTAGGAGGGGGAGATGGTTAAAGACTTGGTTCTGCACTGAGGGCGTCACTGGGGTCTGTGGATGTGCTGCAGAGAGGGACAGAGCTGTGCGTGCGTGTGCATGCGTGCGTGTGCGTGCGTGTGTTGGCCTGGGAGCTGGCCGGTGCCAAGCACAGAAAGCTTTCTGGGTGGGGTGGGGAGAGCACTGGGCTGGGCTGTGCAGGTGGGAGGAAGATGCTTACCAGAGCAGAGGAAAGGCTGTTCTAGGCCAAGGTCCAGAGGATGGAGATGGAGCATTGGGACCCTGGTGCACAGGGTGCTGGAGCAGCTGGAAGGGAAGGTGCTAGTGAGGTGCGCAGGCCAACTCCAGTCCCTCTTGCTCTCCAGGACAGGGCAAGTCCTGGGGTGGAGGGTGTGCGCGCAGATGCTGTTTTCCTCCAGGGCTTGGTGGGGCTCCTCTGTTGGAGACCTCGCAGCTGAAGGTGCGCCTCGGGGCGTGGCCCTGGACTCAACACTGGAGGAGAGCACAGAGCCTTTGGGCCGGGGGTGGTCTGCGTCTACCCTGTTGCCTTTTTCCCTCTGCCTTGGCCTACGTGTCTCCCTCTCCCAGCCAGGCTGGGTCCTTGTTTCATTCCCATGGCCCCGGCTCGTCGTGTGCTCGGGCCTGTGGGCTCCAGGCCACTTGACCTCAGGTTCTGCAGGGTGGCTGAGCCCGGCCATCCAGCACTGCCAGAGGGGGCCCTGGCCCCGCCAGGGGACTGACGGCCCTCATCCCAGACCCTTTCCCTCCATCTCATCTCGGAAGTCGGTGAAATCCTCAGCCATCTATATCTACATGCGTCTATGTCACCTTTCCATCCCTGCCTCAAGACCAGCCAGCACTCCATCACCTTGGCTCTTAGCCATATTCTTAAAAACAAAAACAAAAAAACAACAGAATCCTACAAATCATCTGCTTTGGAAATGGTTTGGATATCATATGGCTCTTAGAGCCTGACTTTCCCTAAAATTAGACCAAAATCCTTCTTGCTTCAGTTAATGTTTGTTCTTTCTTTTTTCCTTCTTAAAGATACCATTTTTTTTCTCTATTTATTTATTGATTGATTGAAGATATTTTAATATCACCTTACATATTCTTGGTTCTTGAGATCTTTTACTAAGAACTCTTGTGTTCTACATCTCATTTCCCACCATGATCAGACCCTGTCTGCCTCTGAGCTCATCTCCCACAGCTGTCCTGACACACTGACTTTCATTTCTCTTCTCTTCCGTTGTGCCAAATGCATTCCCACCTCAGAACCTTTGCACTTCCTTTGTTCCCTCTGCCTGAGAGCACTTTCCTCTTATTTTGCACATCTGGATTCTGTTTAAAGTATCATCACCTCATGGAGGCCTTTCCTAACTGCCCATCTGAACTTACACCCACCCTTCCTCAGTCTATCTTATTTTTCTTCATAGCACGTCCCTTTTTTGTAAATGTACTTGTTTACTTATTAATCGTTGATGTTCCCCCACCACCATGTAAGCCCCTAAAAGCAGATTCCTGCTATTTTGGCTTCCACCGTGTCCCTAGAACCTTTCTGGCACATGATATGAACCCAATATTTGCTGGACAGAGATAGGGAAATAAACAAAAGGGCATAATTAATTCTTGTGTCAGTCACCAGCCCAGAGCTTTCACCTGAGCTCCTCCGATTCAGTGTGTCCAATTGCCTACACATCGCCTTGCCCCACACCTGCTCCTTCCCTGGAATGCTGTTTTTTACAGAAGCATAACCAAAAAACCCTCAGACACATCTTCACCTCTTGCCCCTCTCACCCTCGACCCCGTGGATCCTATCAATTCTCCTCCTAAATATCTCTCAGCCTACCCACTCCTCGTCATCCCCATGACTGCCATCTGAAGTCATGCCCACATCAGCTGGGTTATTTTAGCAGCTTTCCAAGTGATCGATCGTTCAGGCCATCCTGCTGCAGGAGGTACTTTTTTCTGAAATGCAAATCCCGTCATATCCTTTTCCATTTAAAAGCCTTCTGTAGCTTCCCATCACTACAGGTTAAATCCAGATTATTCAGGCATTTTAAGACCTTCATCATGTGGCTCCTGCCTTCCTTCCCAGCCTTTCCTCCCACACTCCGCAGGCAGTTCCTTAACCCTCTCCTCTAGCAAAACCAAATTCCCTGTGGCTCCCCCAGCACACCCCTCCCTTCCATGCCTCCCAGCCTTTGCAAGTGCAAATCCCTCTGCTAACATGGCTCCACCTGAAGAACATTTTGCTCTTCCTCAAAGACTCTGCTCATTACATCACTTCTTTAGGGAATCCTACCAACATTTAATTATTTGTTTACGTGTATATCTTTTTATTTACATCATTGATTCACAAACTTAAGCATGCATCAAAATGACCTGGAGGGCTTGTTAAAATACAGATGGATGGGCTATACCCATAGTTTCTGATGCAGAGAGTCTGAGAGTTTGCAGTTCTCTCAGGTTCTCAGGTTATGCTGATGCTGCTGATCTGGGTACCGCACTTTGAGAACCAATGGTCTAGATTGAAAGAAAACTCACCAAGGGCAGGGACAACCCAGGGGGACTATAAAGTCTGGAAACATAATACTATTTTATTATATATTGTAGTGAAATATCAACAAAACTTTTATTATGCATCTGTGTATGTTTCCAGACTTGGTAGCCACTCTACGTCAGTAGGAGTCACTCTGAAAGCTAAGGGCTTTACTATATCATCTCATTTAATCCCCACAACAGCTATATGAGGAATGCACCATCATCTCTAACAGGTTTAGTAACTGCGAAAACCTAGACGGTAAATGACTTGTTCAATGTCATGAAGATTGTGTAAAGCAAAGCGGGGAATCTGCCCCATCTCGCAGGTTGTGTTCGTAATCCCTTGCCCTGTGCCTTGAGCATCCGCAGTGCCGGCTTGGACAAGGAAGGTGCTCAGTAGATCTTTACTGAATGAGTGAATTAATGACTCTCCTCATGTTTACAGTTCCCTGGGCTGTCTAGTCCCCAGAAAGGTTTATGACATTTGGTTTGTGGGTAAGTTAGAAACTCTGAGGACCCCAACCAGCATGTATCATAAGGAGAAATAATAAAAGTCAGATAGACAACTTGGGGAAACTGTTTTTATCCTCTATTTGGATGTACCAACTTTCAATGAGCAGAGATTGACATTTGCCCAGGATCCAGACAAGCAGGATGATTGTCAACAAGCCCACCCCTTCATGTTGTTTGGGAGGTGATTCTCATGGTATCCACAACTGATGTCGTTGTTTAAGCTGTGCTTGCTGTTGAAGGTGTCATTTACCAGGATGGGGAGAAGAGAAAAAGCAAAGGGTTACAATGTGGGCAAAACCCTTTGCAATTTTGTATGCACTTACCACATGACTCCACCAGAGGGCACCAAAACACACACAATTGACCCCACTGAGGCCTTGCTGGGTTTGCTCACTGGTGACCCACAGATTCATCACCCCTCAGGCTGACAGGACCATCTTGTCCATCTCTGCCTCATCTCTACCACTGTGGGTCTGCTATGGGTCTTTCCGATGCTTAAAGATCTCCTGGCTGTGTAACGCCTGCTCCTGACCAAACAGGAGGTCTTCCAGTTGCCAGACTCCTTCTGCTTCCTGCTGAAGCAGCCAGCCGTAGAGTTTGTCAATTCTCTCTTTCTCCAAAGAGGACAGAGAGGGAGAGGTGGCAGGGACACTTTCTGCAGAGCCACATCCCTGACCGTGTTCCCCACTTGGGGCTGGTGCCCTCAGTGGCCAGGCACCTCCTCCACCCCAGGGAGCCCTGCCCAGCCGCTGTCCGTCTTCCTAGTTCTGGTCTGAACACTTCCTCCAGCAGGCAGACAGGCACACCACCGGGGCCTCCTGCTCATCCGTGAGCCGCTGCTGTGCTGCGCTGAGCGTGGCGCTGCTGGGAGGCAGAGACTTGTAAGCCCAGGTGCTCGTGGAGTGGTCGGTGAGACTCAGAGGACACGGAGGAGGCTGTGCTGGGGCGCTGAGGAGTCACCAGCACAGACTCCAACCTGCAGGACCCCAGGGGAGGTGGCACCTCAGTAGCTATTCTTTTGTCCATGGAGGGCAGAAAGGACAGAGGAGAGAAGTCACAGGGCAGCAAGCCTGATAACGAGTGACCCTGACTGGGTCTCTGCCCTCAGAAAGGCAAATAGCCCAGCACAGAAAAGAGCAAGACAGTGGAGGAGTAAAGATGGTGAATGGCCGAGCATTCAGGGGAGAGAGACCCCATTTTGCAGATGGGAAAACCGAGGCTCCACAGTCAAGTAATTTGTTCAAGCTGGTTATGGGTGGAGCTGGGGTCTGAACTCAGGGAGGTCATCAGAGATAGTGTACCATCCCGCTCCTGACTGCGCAGAGGGGAAGGAGAGGCTCATGTGAGCACGCCTACTGATCAGGAATGGGCAGGCAATGAGCCCATCAATCGAGTTGTACCAAGGCTGGGTGGCGGGGAGACTGGTGACACAAAAGGTGGCGAGTGTTTAGAGACTGAATCTGTGGCTAAGAATTTTGGATATTATCCTGAGCAATGAATGGGCCGTAGATTCTAGAGCAGAGGAGCGATGGGCTCATAGCAGTGCTTTCTTCAGGGCCCTTTCTCCTCCGCACCTCCCCAAACGCCTTCCCCTCCTGAGTCAGTTAGATAAGTCTTGCTCCTCCTCTGCTGAGCTTTCAGAATAAGAATTTGGATTTGGCAAAGGGAGTTCATTCTCTCTGCCTCCTCAGTGGTCCTGATTTGAACTAAGCCCCTTCTTGCTGCAATCTCCCTCCCTCCTCACTCCCAAAAGGAAGGCACTGCACCCCATGCCAGGCCTCTCTTTGGCCCCACATGTCCCCACAGGCACCCCGACCCCCCAGGGGCATCAACAAGGCTGGCTCAGGCTTCCCCGAGGATCCGGGGGCTCGTCTGCAGCCTGGCCTTCTGTCTGCCAGAGAGGAAACCCTCGCAGCAGGCCCATCTGTCAGGCTCCTGCCCCTTCCAGCTGCCTGAGGATCGTGTGGGAAATGGGCTGGGGCTCTTGCCCCCTTCCCCACCCTCCCTGTCTGCCTGCTGGGTGTGGTCATCGCAGGCGCCTACCCCACTTTGCCCCACTGGCTCCTTAAGGCCAGAGCCCCCCAAAGCCCAGCATCTCTTGCTGCCTGACAGCAGAGTTTCCCTCTGCCTATAACAAGCAGCCCTGCCGGGTCCTGGAGAGCCAGGGCAGTGGAGTTGGGTTTGACTGGCCCTGCCTGGCCTTGGGCTTGCACCCAGGACTTCTCTGCCGCTGCACCTGAGGGCTTCAGCCAAGGAGGGGCTGACCTGGCATTGTGGCTGAGCTGGGGGAGGAGGAGTGGGGGGGACCCAGGGCCCCCTCCACGAGCGCTGCTGAGCCATTGCTTGCTGCAGCTAACCAGTGGCTCCTGGCTCTGGGCTGGCCCGTTCCAGAGGGAAGGACGGTCCCTTCAGCAGCCTGCTCTGGGCTCCTGGCCCCACCCACCACAGGGTGTGGGTGTGGGGTGTGGACCACTACCCGGCCCCTCCTGGAGGGCATCTGTCCCCTGCTCCTTCCAGAGTAGATCCTTTTTGAAGATAAGGGCTTCAGGTGGCAAAAACAATGCTGCATCGGGGTCATGTTGAAAGAGACCACGAAGAGGGTGAAAAGATAATAGGCATAATTTTTTCAATCAAGTATTCTAACAATAAAAGTAATAAAAAGGGATATAATTATCACCTGGTGGGGCCTGTGGACGCCATTCACCTGGCTCTGCTTTCTGAAACGTTTCTATATTCAGAAGTGACTGCAGGCATTCATGTGGTGCAGCCTCCAGCTTCCGGGTCTGAAGGGCCAGTAGGCAGGAGACCCCGTCAACATGCCTGGAATTTAGGGTGGGAACCCCCATTTTATTTCCATCTTTCTGATCCAGGTGGAGAAATTCACCATTTCTACTTCACTTGCCCATCGTGACAGAGAATCTATTATTTCTCTAGCATTCAGAGAGAAGTGAAGAGAGGAATTGAGGCAGAGGGAGAGTCAGCCATCTTGAGGGCATGGGCTGGCCTACAGCAGAAACAGAGCTAGAACCTGATGCTTGGAGCCCTTCCTGGGCCTCTGACTCCCAGTAATGTGGCCTGCAGGGCCCCCTGGCTCGGCTAGCAGCCTGGCTCAAGGTTGTTGGAGACGAATCTCGGCTGAGGACCTAGGAGAACCTGGTATCTTGAAATGGGCTCCAATCCTTTCCAAATATTTTTCCTTTGAACCTAACGTGTTACGGTGGAGGGAGGGGATATGTGGGGTCCCAAGGTCCCAGCCAAGCCCCCAGCCAAACCGTTTGACACCCAGAGCAGTGCCCATCCTTGAGGTGGGCAGCCACAGAGCTGAATAGTCTACGGGCAGGCTGGGCAGGTCCCTGTGAATGCCAGACCCCTGGGCAGTTGCTGGCTCCAAAGATGGCCCAGATCCCCTTTGAGGGGCAGCCTTGCACTGCTGGCGGAAGGCCAGGGGGGCTGTGCAGAACCACACCATCCTCTCCTGGGGGACAGGGGGCAGGGGCAGCCAGTAAGGGGTGGTTAACAGCTTGTCACTGGTGGGGATGGAGTTAAACCTTTCTGGGGACTATTTACTCCTGATCCTAAGTGACAGCTTGGGGAGGGAGAGTCACGTGGTCCTGAAATCCCCGCGGGAGCCCATGGAGCATGCCCAGCTGCTTCTGCCTGGGAAAGATGCTGGATCCTGCAGTAACCACAACAGCATCCTCTCCCCGCGCCAGGGACCCGCCAGCCGGAGAGATGACTGATTAGACCAGATTAGATCCGGAGCCCCGCTCTTCAGAAGGGGCCCCCAGGGGCGGGGGAGGAGGACCCCAGCTGGCCCGAGCTGGGGGGAGGGGTGCCGTGGGCTCTAGCTTTCCAGCGCTTGGCGAGCACACCTCAGAAGCCGGTGAGTCTGTTTTGATGCATCAGATAGATGAGGTGAGAGGAGGAGGGCTGGGCTGTCTCTGGCCAGGACTGGCAGCCGCCTGCTGGGCGAGCCAGGGCCACTCGCACTGCGGTGCTATTCCTGCCCATCCCTCATCTTTGGCAGCTTCACTCGGGAATCATGGATGCTGGGAATGCTAATTATAGCCCTCTGTGTCTCCCCCCCACCCCCTCCAAAATTCCCAGAGCTGAGGTTTGAATTTATTCCATTTGAATTGGTCTCTCCCGGGTAAGGGTAGCTTTGGGGCTGCCAGCATCCTAGGGTCCAGCTCTGTCCCCCAGCCTGGCTAGAGCAAAGAGGCTAGCCCCACCTTGCCTCTGACCCTTGCCAGAAGGAATGAGTGGAGGTCTACGGGATGGAGAGATGGAGGCGGGGTCCAGGGGTCAGGCTCAGGTCAGCCCCAGGGACCCCCTTCCCTCAGCGTGGGGACGGGTTAGGTATGTGTCTTTCTTATGGGTCAGAAGTTGGGGCTCAGGTTTGCTGAGACACTTGGATTTGTTACGGGTCTTAGTTTTAGTGGGGGGGGCTCCTGGAGGAGCTGGAACCTCGTATGTGGGCACAGGGTTGGGGACTCCAGGGGATGGTGGCCTGGGGAGAGGAGGAAGGGTGGGGAGTTAGCCAGAGAGGAGTATGAGAAAGAGGGTGGAAGGGCAAGGAGGGGAGTTAGGTGAGGAACTAGAAGAGGCTGCTGGGAGATGCTCTTGGAGACAAGAGGAAAGCTGGGGAAGGGAAGAGAGGGGGAGATGAGCTGGAGGGCAGGGGATGAGGGAGTCCAGGGTGGAGGGGAGCCAGCCCAGGACACAGGGCGGGAGGGTGGAAGGGTG
The DNA here is from genome assembly GCA_026826555.1 of Tolypeutes matacus. Taxonomy (NCBI): domain Eukaryota; kingdom Metazoa; phylum Chordata; class Mammalia; order Cingulata; family Chlamyphoridae; genus Tolypeutes; species Tolypeutes matacus. The sequence continues at coordinate 46,368,063 of JAKSZT010054304.1, read as the reverse complement.
GTAGGAGGGGGACAGAGCTTGGAGCCAGTGTCAGAGGAGGTCATGGCCTTCGGGACTGGGCTCTTCTTCCCAAATCCCTGTCGACCCTGGAGGTGGGGGCGGGAGCCCTGCCTGGCAGTGCTTGAGCCTGAGTGCACTATCCACGGGGGCCTCACGGGCACCTGCCCTGCAAACTCCCCTGGCTTCAAGGCTGCTCTGGAGGAACGTAGAGTTGGGGAGGGTGTTTGTGGCCTGTGATTGTTCAGCCGTCTGCCGTCTCCAGCGTCAGAGCAGCTGCAATTTAGCCTGGCAGGGGTTGAGCAGATCCTGTTGGTGGAGAGGAGGTGGGACGGAGGTGCCACAGACACATCCTCTTCCCCTCGCGGCCTGCTCCTGGGACGGCCCAGTGGCGAAGCTCTGCACCTGTCTCCAGGTGGGGGGGGCAGGTGGTGCAGAGGGCGCGGGAGAGGCCTGGGCACCTGCCTGGCATTGCCACGGGGCTTTCCTGACAGAAAACAACAGGATTCTGTGTCTCATGACAAGGACGCAGAACCCAGGGCTGCAGATATGAATTATTAAAAATCCTTGGTTTTCCAATCAGTGGAGAGGTGATAAACATGTTAGCGCTCGTGGTAATTAATCCTGCCTGGCCGCTGCGCAGGCTGGAGACAATGGGGGCTTTTTTTTTTTTCCGATTCGGTTTCTTTTTCTTCTTCACAGAAAGGTGACAGTGCAGGACGCATTACACAGATAATTACTTTTAATGTGTCTGCCTGGATTATTGAGTTGGGTTCTTCCTGCTCAGTGTAAATGAAGTATAATTACTGAGGAAGCCAGCAAGCGAGGCTTCTGGCCCAGCAGCCAGCCCTGGGTGCCCTCGCTGCCATCACGGCCTGCTGGGCCTGAGACGCCCCCCACCCCACCGGGCACGGCCCGCAGGAGCTCACTGGTGTGGAACAGGGGCGGGCTGGGGGGAACTGAGCTGAGGGTGGGGCTACACCAGAGCAGAGCTGCCCCAGCAGGAGGGTGGAAGGCCGTGTCAGCAGCCCCCCACCAAGCTGCAGTTTCTCTCTGAGCCCATTTTCTCACCGCCTTCCTCACTGGCCTGTTGTGAGGTTCAATGAGGTAACTGCACCATGCTTGGCACAGCGCAGGGACTCATTCCATTGGGTTCCCCAAGAAGTTCAGGAGGAAAAGGTTGAAGCTGGGCGCGGGGAGAGCTTGCTGGCTGGCAGGGCTGCAGCTGCCGGACTGGGTCCTGGGTTTCAGAGGCTTCGTGCCATGGGTGAGGGTAAAGCCATAGGGAAGCCAGGGAATTAGTGAGATGACTCAGGAGGCCAATCTCCAGTGAGATCAAACAGTTTGAGAGGAAAGAGCAAACTTTAGGGAAAAAAAACAGCTTAACCATTGGGTTCCCTATTTAGAATAAATAGGGAGCAGAGAGGAAAAGGAGTTGAGGATAGGCTGATGGAAACTTTTCCCTGGCAGTCCCTCAGTCTGGGTCAGCTCCTGTCCAGCACCCAAAGCCTTTAGCTGCCCCTCCGAGAGTGTCTAGTCCAGCCTCCCTCTGAACCCGGGTGAGCCACCTTCAAATCTCCCTGAGAGGAGCATCCAGCCTTGCTTGGATGGGTCCAGCAACAGGGAGCTCATTACCTCAAAAGGCAGCTTGCTCCATGGTTAGAGCATTCTTCTATATTGAATCAAAATCTGCCTACCTGAGTTCTTTGAGGCAGTACAGAATAAGTTAGCTCTTTCTTTTGCATGGTGTTAAAAATGTTTTCTTATTAAAACAGCATATAATAGTGTGTGGATGTAATTGGACATTTATGTTTTTACCCTCATTTCCTTCTACAAATAACATAATACAAACATTTTGTGCATAAGGCTTGTACTATGTTTTGGATTATTTCCTTGGGATCAATCTCAAGACATAAAATTAATGCAATGAAAGGCATACACATTTTAAAAATTACTAGTCTGTGAGTATAAAAGTAATACATAGTCATTATAAAAATGTACAAAAACATAGAAGAAAAATTCTAAATTACCCATAATTCCCTCTTTGAGATTTGGTGTATAATTTTAACATTTTCTTATATACGTTTTTTAATGAATTCATGCATAGACATACGACTGTATTTCTATATCACAATATATATTACACTGTTAAACGTTTGGATAAAGTGTATATTTTTGTCATTTAGAAATGATTTTTCCATATCATTAAATATTTTTTACAACATAATTTTTAAGTGGCTATCTAGTACTTCATCATGTACCTATTCTTTTTTTTTTTCTTAGTATTTTTTTATTTTATTCTTTTTATTTAATTGACCCCTGTGTTAAATTAGGTTTTCCTAATTTTTCACTTTTATAAACAATGCCACAATGAATATTTTTATAGCTGAATCTTTACCCATATCCATGATTTTTCCTTTGGTTACATTTCTAGAAGTGACATTGATACATATTTTTAAGTATTTTGACATACTTTGTCAAATTCCTTGTCCAAAAAGTACTAATTTACATTCCCAGCAGCTATGTATGAGAATGCTTATTGTTGCATAAGTATCAGCATTGAGTATAATTTTTTTCATTATTTTGATTTATTCTTTTAATCCATTAGTTTGATTACTAGTGAGATTTTAAAAGTTTTAAAAAAATAGATTTATTAGATGTGAAAAATCCATCCACTGTCATTTGTTTGTTCAAGCCCTTGTGTTTTCCTAAAAGTTAGGTTAGTGTAGTCATCAAGATCCAGCTGCTGAGGTCAAAGCCTCTGGGGTGGAGACTGGGCCCTGCCACTTAGCAGCTCTGTGACCAGGACAATGACTTAATCTCTCTCTGCTGCAGTTTCTCCATCTGTAAAATGAAGATAATACCGGTACTTATCTCATAGGCTTCTGGTGAAGATAAATGAGGTTATATACATAAGGCACATAGAATCATGCCAAGAAGAGAGCGATGAATGTGTTTGCTATTACTATGATCTTTTTGTAGTTGATTTGCATGAGAAACATAATATCTGAATTCAGGTACTATGACTTCCCTCCATCCAATGCCCCCAAGTCTCCTCTTTAAAAGCTAAATGTCTCTGTTCCTCTGAAGATCTGTTTTCCCTCACTTCCCTTCTCAAGCTGTTTTAGAGCCTACACACCAGCACAGAGTATGGTGGTGGTGGGGGGGAGCCATAGCCCATTCCCAAGACAGTGACTTCCTTGGAGATGTTCCTCAGGAATGTTTGCCTTGCTGGGGGATTCATCTGGCAGGTGCCTGGAAGAAAGGAGTTTGGCTCCAACAGGGCAGTGCCCCGGAGCCCCTCCTCGAGCAGGTCTGCATGCCCCTACCTCCCTCTTATACCGCTGCCATGTACATATCCTCTCTTGATCCTTCCCTCATCAGAATCTACCCAGAGTGTCTCCCATTCCCATGAGCCTTCTTTGTACCTTTCCAAGGAAGATTACAAGCTAATCTGGTTTCCTAATTCAGGTCCATGTGTTGCTAGGAGAGAGATAGTGCACTGCTTGCCAGGGTTGTGGAAAGAAGGCCCATTTGGAATTTGAAGACATGAATTCACATCTTGGTCTGAATTAGTAGCTATATGATTTGGGACTAGTCAGTCTCTCTGAGCTTGCGTTTCCTGATCTGAAAAATGGAAATAATCTCACTACCTACCTACCTTGTTGAGTAATATATATGGGAGTGCTTTGTAAATTGCAAAAAATCGTGCAAATGTCAGTTATTATTAGATGAATATTTGAATAATGTATATTACAAGAGGATGCTTGAACTCAGGTTATGGGTGAGAAATGTGTTTAAGGTAGGTGGTATTCAGGGCACCCATCAACTCTTCCCAGGTCACCTACTGAGTCCCTGTGAGATCGTCCTTTCTTGTATGAATTCAGGAAATAGGGCCAGAGGTGCCCACGCTGAGCTGATAAACATGCTCCAGGGTTTGCTGGTCCACCCTGGTCTTTCAGCTGTGTGCTCCTGGCGTTGGTTGTGAGCTCTGCTCCTGCAGGGAGAGGGCCTAGTGCCCTCCTTCATGGAGGAGGTGAGTCCCCTCCTTAGCTCTGACATCACCCTGTCCACCCAGCCTGGCTCATCCTTAACCTGAGAAGAACTTGCGTCTATAATTGCAGGTGCCAATTTGCTTTTAATTAGCCTAATACTTGCAAGTAGTCTGTTAAATTCAGCCTGGCCTCTGGTGGTGAGTTCATTTTTCTGATTTTGCTTGGTTCCTGGGTCCTCATTAGCTTCAGTGGGGCATCCAGAAACTGCTGGCAAGCTTAGCTGGGGAGTTGGAGAGGATTGTAAAGGAGAAGGAAGCCTGCATTCGGGTGAGGTGCAGGGATGGTGGCCGTGGAGGCCTCGGGCTAAGAGACTTGTTGGAGTCACACAGTGAGTCTAGAATTCGGGTTCCCCACCTTCTAATTCAGTGCTCTTTCCTTGCTAAGCCTCAGTTTCCCTGCCTCTAAAATAGGAGTAATTATTCCTGCCCTGTCCTTATCACAGAGGTTCAAGTGAATTAGGTAGCAAGAAGGCATGACTGTAAAGCAGTGACACATGAATTGTTTTATCACATCAAATGCAAAGGCTCTCTAGAGTTCTTTAGATGTACCCAGTGTCCCTGGCCACTCGTCCCTGGACCCCCTGCACTTTATCAGTCATTCCTGATGTCGTCCTGTAATTCTAGAATCCATCATCTTCTCATCCAGCCCCTTAACCCCCAAACTATGAGTGACATGAGGACAGTACTTGGCATATAGTAGGTGCTCAATAAATGTTGGTTAGATTATAAAGCCCTGGGTGGGAGGGAGGGAGAGAGTTTGGCCTAAGGAATAGGCACAGGGAAATGGTCAAGAGATGCCTTTGAGGGGTCGGATGTGGCTCAACTGGTTGGGCGTCTGTCTCCCATATGGAGGGACCCGGGTTCGATACCTGGGACCTCCCGGTAAAAAAAAAAAAAAAAAAAGAGATGCCTTTGAGGTGGTGGTCCTGGGGTATTTCATTTATTTCCTCTTGCTATCAGCCTTGCCCCTCACTCCTCCACTAGACTGCACTCCTTCCAGGCAAGAGATGGCCTTATTTGTCTTTGTATTTGTGATGGCACAGAGCCAGGGACATAAGTTGTTTAATAACTACTTTTTGAATGAATGAAACAGGCTAATGTTGAGAGAACATGGAGTTGAGAGTCAGATAATTAGGGCTTAGAATCCTGGCTCCAACACTTTCTTTTAGCAAATGTTTATTATATGCCTATTACATACCAGGCAGGTACTAGGCTGCAAAAATGAATTTTTCATTGACAATCTGGTAAGGGAGCAGATGTATGATTATCCTGTATAATGATAAAGACATATGCTACATATGTTGGTGACCAAGAAAGAAAGTGTTAGACTCACCTGGGAGATTCAGGAAAGAATTCCTTGAGGAAAGAACTTTAAGCCAGGTCTCAGCTTGGGAAAGTTGCTTAATTTTCTGGGTCTCAGTTTCTTATGCTCTAAGGTGAGGAGACTATAGCCTCCTTCACAGGGGTGAGGATGAAATAAAATAAAATAAATTAAGATGAATAAAATAACTGAATAATCATTTAATGTTAAATTTCTTTTTTTACCTTGAAGCCAGGCCAGGTGATTGGTTGGTAGGGGTGGGGAAAGGAGCCAGGAGCTCAAGAAACTGCATATGACAACTTAGCTCTGCTAGTTAATACTTGTGTGGCCTTGAACAAGTTCCTTTACTTCTCTGAGTCTCAGTTGTTATATCGGCAAGTTTGTTGCCGATAAGTTTGTTGTATGGATCAATGGAGAAACTTCACTACCTAGAACATGCTTGGCACATAGTAAGTACTAAAAATACAGCTCTTTCTTTTTATTACCAGCATATTTCATTGACAGACTACATCTGCATGCAGACATACACATATTGCATGCATCTTGGTTCTCAGATATGCTCATAAAGGGAGGAGGGTGAGGGGCACCCAAGGTTAGGCTGAGTGAGAGTCTGGGAACCCTTCCTGGAAACGGGGGGTTGGAGCCCTACTGAAAAGGACCAGGTTTGGCAGACGGAACTGGGGAGGCTGGCTTGTGGCTCATGCCCCAAGTTGGGAGAGTCTGCCTCACGGGAACGAAGAGGTGGCTGCCTGTCAGCAGGAACTTAATTCCCTCAGGCACGTCAGCCCCAGGCCTGGGCCAGTCCTGCAGGCAACATCAGCTGCCGCGCTGAAGCCTGGCTGGTCCCCTGACCTTCCTTAGCAAGACAGCCTGGCGGCCATGCTGGGTTGCCGTGGTAACTGGCAGCCTCCCAGCTGGGTTGCCCGGGTAACCAGTTAGCTGGTATTGGGGGAGGAGGTGGTGAGTTAGGGGGAATCAGCCTCAGAAGAGGGAGAGAAGGACAAGGGTGGCACCAGGAGGAAGACAAATCCCAGATGCCCCCAGCACAGTCCTCTCCCCTCTCCCTCGTGGGATCAGGAAAGCCAGAGAAAGACAGGTAGGAAAGGATGTTGTTTTGTTTCCTACCCTGTGTGTGTGTTTTCTGGTGTGAGTCTCATTGACCCAAGCAGGCCGCAGTGGAAATATTTGACAGGGCAGTGCAGGAGCTCTCTGGGGCAGTGCTAATGGCAGCGAGGCTCAGTGGGAAGGTCACGGACAGCCAAACCCGCATCTCAGTCCTGGTTTGTGATTCTCGACAAACTCCTTAACCTCTTTGAGCTTTAGTTTCCTCATCTGTAAAGTGGAAGTGCAAGCATGGACCTCCAGGGGCATTGTTTGGGACAGTGCCTGGCACATGATGTAGCACTGTAAATGGCAGTTTCCCCCTCTCCGTCCATGTTGGTTTTCTGTTTGGTGGCAGGGGATGGGGATGGGAGGGTTGGAAATCTCAAGAACCCAGAGTCTGGGCTGTCACCGTCAAGCTGTTTACCATCCCGATCTGCTGAGGGCAGGAAGCAAATTTATACAGGTGGGAACAACTGCAAGAAAGTTTAAAAAGTAACAGCAAATCAAACTTTTTTGACTGCAAAATACATTTTCATCACTGCTCAGCAACACGTATGTTACCCTTAGTAGGTGTGAGGCATGCTAGTTTCCTGTTATATTCTAGTCTAGTCTACACTATTTTATTTTACTTTTTAAAAAAGGTTGTCCTAATCTAAGTATCTTTTAAAAAAAAATTAAAAAAAAAAAAAAAAATTTAGTCCTGATGTTGAGCTTGATTTCATACTCACTGATGAGTCACTAACCCTCGGTTTGAAAATTCCTAAGAGAAAGTACAAACTAAACCTCCTCAGGCTGGTACAGGACCTCAAGCTCCCCTCAAGTGTACAGAGCTCTTTCCTGTTTAATGTTATCAAGATGGATCCTCACACCCCCTCCAATCTGTGAGGTAATGAGGTTCAGCCCGACCCGTGACGAGCCGAAGGACAAAGGGGTAGCAAGTGGTAGAACTAAGTCCCAACCCGGTCTCTGCTTCTCAGGTTCATAGACTTCCCCCACATTTGCTGAATCTGTTGCCCAATTCTATTCTTGCTGTGAGAGGAACAGAAGGATTCTTCTTTTAGAGAGAGCAACTGGGGTCTAAAGATCCAAGTGGATCTGTCCCAGGCACCTCAAAATTGAGGGCCCAGGGCTGCGCCCGGAAATCAGGTGCCTCTGGACTGTTGGAGCAGGGATTTTCGCGCCCTACTGCTGAGGAGGGCTGTGGAGAGAGCCACGCCTGAAGCAATCTGGGTGTTCCGTCAAAGTTTGTGAGGGCATGAGGGGGGCAAGGAAAGGGATGGGCTGGCTATGCTGAAGCTAACCCATCCCAACAAGCTTTTCTGGCTGCTGAGACAACTTGGGTCTAACTGTGAGGGCAGATTCATGTCACAGACCTGGGGCTGTGCCTGAAGGCCTCCAGCTTCTGGGAGATGTTTCTGATGGGGAAGCTTCAAGCGAGTCCCCAAAAAAGCCAGTGTTTAATTATCTATCCTCCAGTCCATGCAGGAGCCCGGCAAGTGTAGATTTGACTGCAGGCTGGTTCAGCTGGGGGTGGATCTTAGTATTGGGTGGCCGAGGTCGGGGTAGGGTGGGGGGAAGGCAGAATGACTCAGGAGTACCCTGGCAGAATGCTGGTCCTATACATATTTATTATGGTAAAATAAAAATAAGTCCTGGAATAAGAATAAGGAACACGTGGAGGAATTCTTCTGCTGGGTTCCATTTTCAATCATGCTGTGTGAATTTAGCCTGTTTCCCAATCTCTCAGGACCTGGTTTTCCCATCTGTGGAGGGGCTCATCAGATGGTGCACTCCCTGCCTTCTTACCATGGACTTTGCCCTTTGCAAACAGAAGAATGGGCAAGGCATTTTACAGCTGAGAGGCATTTCCTTTCCGTTTGGGCGTGTTCCCTCTTCAGTTTCTACATGGCCCCTGCTGCAAAATCTCATTAAGGGCGGCCCAGCCTGCCCTGAGTTGAAGCAAGGGCTGGCAAGATCTGGGGAAGAGTTGGGGGTGCTGCTTATGGCTAAAATAGGGCCTGTGGCTCTGAGGGGAAATTTAGGGGTGCAAAGCTTCAACCCCAGTTGTGTCCCTAACTCTCTGAGCTTCTTGCTAATTTATTCTGCGTCTGTTGATATGAGGGTCAATATTTCCAGCCGTAAAGATGAGAGCAGGGGAAGGGGCAATAGGTGCCATGTCTGGCTGCGAAAGTGGTAGCCCAAGAAGCAGGCCAAGGCAATGAATGAGGAAGATAAGGCTTTCAAACAGTGACAAAAAGAAGAGCAGAAGAAACTTGAGGAGCTAAAAGCCAGGGCTGTGGGGAAGGGCCCTCTGACCACTGGTGGAATTAAGAAATCTGGCAAGAAGTAAGCTGTTCCTTGTGCCAGAGGCCATGGACACCCCTGCTTCCATTCCTGTTTAAGCATCTGGATTCTCTGCTAAAACATCTGTCACCACCTATAGCTAGGATGAAGTTTTGTCTCAGAGCCTATTGTCCATTTAAGAATAAACTTTTGTTTAAAGAGAGAGACACACACAGAGGGAGAGAGAGAGTGGGAGCAAGAGTGAGCAGCCAGCAAATATCTCATCTGGTTCTTGATTTGATATGTCAGGCTTGTGGTGCCTGTGAACCTATCAGGCCAAGCTGGAGGATGCATGTGACTAGGAAGTCTGTGGAGCTCAAGAGTGTGTACATTTCTGTCTCCAGGTGGGAAATGGTGGAGAACTGGCACCCCAGGATCGTACCAGAGGGCAGGGAGGTTGTGCCTGATGATTGGAGATGAACTGACCCACACTGTGAAGTTGGATGAGCATCTTCCTTATGGGGACCCCTTATCTGTGCATCCATAAACCTGACATGTACCCCCAAACACTACTCCCTCCTGCTTGTCCAGGGTGACTTTTTTTAGAGCATGATTTTAAAATGTGATTTATAGATCTCACACTATATTAAAAATTGGTGGAAGACAAAGTTCATAATCAAACTAATTGAGAGGTAAAAAGTATTAAAAAAAACCCTTTTACAGTATCTTATACTTTCATTTAAACAATCAGACATAACTCAAACCATTTCCAGAAGTAAGATCTATCATCCATAGAAACTAGATTGGGAAGCGGATGTGGCTCAATCGATAGGGCTCCCGTTTACCACATGGGAGGCCCCGGGTTCGGTTCCCCGGGCCTCCTGGTGAGGGCAGGCCAGCCCACGCGGCTCGGTGAGCTGATGCAGCAAGACGACCCAACGGAGGGAGACGGGCAGACACTGAAAAGCGCACAGCAGATGGATGCAGCAAGAGGGGGATAAAAAAATAAATAAAAAAAATAAAATCTTAAAAAAAAAAAAATGGTAAAAAAAAAAGAAACTAGATAAATGTGCAAACCTTGACTAGGAAACAACATGCAAGTGTGTATGTGTGTGTGTGTGTGGGGGGTGGGCAGGGTTGTCACCAGGCTGCCCGTGTGGGATGGTGACAGCAGTACTGGGTCCTGGGGTCCCAGCCCAGGGTGACTCCTTTTTTTTTTTTTTTCCCCAGGAGGTACCGGGGATAGAACCCAGGACCTCATACATGGGAAGCAGGTGCTCAACCACTGAGCTACATCTGCTCCCCACTCAGGGTGACTCTTTTTTTTTTTTTTTTTTTTTAATTAAGTATATATTTTTATTTTTTAAAGATACTTAGATTACACTAATGTTACACAAAGAAATATAGGGATTCCTACATGCCCTGCTCCCCACACCTCTCACACCCTCCCACATAAACAACATCATTCACTAGTGTGGCACATTCATTGCAATTGAATCCTGGGGCATTGCCATTGAGCATGGACCATAGTTCACATTGTAGTTTACACTCTCTCCCACACAATTCTGCAGGCTACGGCAAGATATATAATGGCATGTATCTGTCATTGCAATGCCATTTGGGATGATTCCCAAGTCCCAAAAAAGCCCCTGCATTACACCTATCTTTTCCTCCCTCTGCCCCCAGAGCCTCCAGTGGCCACTGCCTCCACATCAATGCTGTAATTTCTTCCATTGCTGGAATCACAACAAGTCTATTGTAGAATACCAGTAAGTCCACTCTAGTCCATACTTTATTCCCTAATCCTTAGGATTCTAATTGAGAGGGGGCTTCGATCCCATACGGCTGATGGATGGGACTTTCTTGCTTGTAGTTGTAGGCTCTCCTGGTTCCTTGGTATGGTGGTTGTCAATCCTCACCTTCTTGTTAGTTGTCCTGGGTGAGTCCAATGAACTGGAGAGTAGATGTTGCAACTCTGCTGAGGCTCAGGGCCCAGTTGACACATGGACAGTCCAAAGATTCAAGTCTCTTGGAAGTATACCTACCAACTCCAGCATCAAGTATAGGTTCAAATAGAAGGGACGTAGGGAATCCATAACTGAGTCCAACTCTGTCACTCTCTTGAGCACAAACTCCAAAGTAGGGCCCATTGGCAAGACACCAGGGTGACCCTTGACCACTTCTTTTTACCTATGCAAATCTGTATTTCTGAGATGATGGGTCACTTGCTGACCCAAGGCAGCACTGAGAGTTGGGGGAGGAATAGGGAAAACTTACGGCTGTGTCCATGTTTTCTGCCCAAACCTGCTTCTTGCTCCTTGTGTGCACCAAGTTTGAACACAGACAGACATGTGGGCCAGTAACATAATGGAGACAGGGAGGGAAGGGGGAGATTATTTATTTCACTTGCCTTTGTTAGGCCGCCTCCCAGCAGTCACAGCTCATTTGCAGATGCTCAGGGCTGCCCATCTGGCCTCCTCTGCCCAGGTGCCCAGACCCTGTGTCTGGGAAGAGGCAGGCGGTGGATGCCGACTCCTCTGGAGGGGTGAGAGTGCGTGTGTCTGCGTGTTAATTGCATGTTTATGTGCTTGGGACACATCTGTCAGCTTCTCTCAGTCTAACCAACAGGGCCCTTCTGAGCAGCAGAAAGTCATGAAGAAGCTGAGGTGAGAGCTTAGAGGCCGAGCTGGGATAGACGGAGAATCAGAGACCATACCCAATGCCAGTTGAGGGGTGTATCTAAAGGGTGGCAGCTCCTCTAGGAGCCACAGCCTCCTTGGCATCTCGGGCCTTCTCTGGATCCAGAAACTCAGCGTCCTTATTTCAACCTGACTTAACCCTCTGGTGGCAGCTGGCAGGGTTGGCTTAACTCAGCCTCTTCTTTTCCCTGGGCCCCATGCCCATACCTTTCTGTTCCTTCTTGTTATCCTCAGCATTGTGGCCACTTTCCTAATTACTGTGCATGTGGTTTGATGTGAGCGAGGACAGTGGCCGGGGAAGTTGGGTGAGCCGACATTCCCCAATGCCTCTGGTCCCTCACCATTGAGGTCCAGTTACTCAGCACAGAAAGGAGTGGTTAGTTTGCTCCAGAAGCTTTCGCAGGGGCACCTGCAGCAGGCGGAGGGAGGAGAGGGAAGGGGACGGGTCATTGTTGACACTGCTGTGAGAGCTAAGTGCCCTTCCTGGGGGAGCAGCAGCAGCAGCAGCAGGGATGGGGAGCCTGGAGGGGGTTCTCGGTGGACAGAACCTTGAAGGGAATGGTCAGAGGGTCTGAGAAAGGAAGCTTGGGTCACAGGGACAGAACTGAGCTGAGCTACCTTTTGCTGGGCTGCATCTGGTCAAGCTGCTCTGGCTTCCTTATTAGGAAAGTCTGGCTGAAAGAAGGTGGAGGGGCAACGTGTGGAGGCTTAGAGAGTGCTTTGCCTCAACTCTATACCCCAGAAAGGACTCTCTTTAATGGAATTTAGACACTTGGGCCCAGCATCTTCCAAATCTGGTATTGTCAGAACAAAGACCAAGGTCATCAACACTTATACTTGTTACACTTTACTGTCTTTTTCTTATCTTTTTTTTTTTTTTTTTTTTTTAATAGGAGGTACCAGGGAATGAACCCAGGGCCTCATACATAGGAAGCAGGTGCTCAACCACTTGAGCCTCAGCCGCTCCCCTAAAAAAGTAAAAATAAAATAAAAGTTCCTTTGCTGGCTGAAACAGCTGGTTGGAAATAGAAGTTCTGAAATATTTTCGTTCACATATGTCTTTCTATCTGATGAATTTGTATCTCCCCACAGTAATTAGCATAATGCCTTGAAATAGTCTGTGCTTGATAAATACCTTCTCCCACCTTTCTTAGGCATAATGCTTGGGGCTGGGGTAACACCTCAAAGAGTACTCTATAGATATGAAGCTGCTGTCAGCCCAAATCCTTTCCTGAGCTGAGATTTCAGATTATTTCTCTACCTTCTAGCTCAAAGCCAGGATCACTGTTCCCCAGTCATTGGCCAGAGGATTTGCAGTGTGGTTTTATCATATCTCGCCCATTCCTTCTCTGCCTTTCCCCTTGGAGTCGTGGCCTTGTTACTCACTTATGGATCATTTAGACAAGGAACCTGTCAACAGTATAATTTGGCTTAGGAAACATAACCTCTTTTATCCTCTTTATAATTGACTCTATATGTTTCTAATATTTCTTTGAGAAGGCGTGCGCTATTTTTGGCCGGCTTAGAGGAGTTTATCACTCCCACAAGAACCTCATGAGCTAACAGTTCAGGGGAACGAGGTGGCAGCAGAAGCTTATTTGCATATTTCCCACAATCCATCCTTTGGCTCAATTTACAGACATCCTGGCCAAGTTTTAGCCTGGGCATTGCTGTCAGTTTCTCTCCATCACATGCACTGGAATCAGTGGGCAAGTCCAGGCTAAATGCAGCTTGTTATACACACTATACTTCAGGTGTCAGAGTCTGTTTTTTCAGATGGAGAGAACAAGGCAGGGGAGGGATTTAGAGTCTCAATCTTGGAAGGAACCTTTCATTTGGTCCAACCTTGTACCCAAATGACAGTCTCCTTTCTGGGATCCCAGACACAGGATCAGCCAACCGCCAGCGACTGGGAGCCTGGCTCTGTGAAGCAACCTCTTCCATTGCCGGGCACTTTAACTCACATTCTTCCTTAATGTTGAACTTAACTTTTTTCCTTTTAACGCTCACCCTTAGGTTCTAGTTCAACATTCTGGCCACGCTTTTCTGAGCTCACTTGTCTGTCATCATTTCCAGATTCAGACAAGCCTAGAGAGACAATGACACAGGGAAACACAGGCTTGGGTATCTGTCTGCCTAGGTTTGCAACTGGCTCTATCCTTTGCCAGCTGTATGACCCTGGTTATAATTCTTTACTTCTCTGGGTCTCAGGTTTGCCCACCTGTAAAATGTGGGTAATGATGGTACTTACTTCATAGGTTATTAAGAGGATTAAATGAATTAATGCATGTAAAAAGCTTCGAACCGGGCCCTGGCAACCAGAAACAATGCAGTACCAGGTCCCTTTTAACATTCTCTTAATAAGCTATCTAGAATTGAACACAATACTACAGATGTGGCCTGTTCAATGAGACTCTGATGCCTTCCAAATTGACAGTATATTTTGGACTTCAGACTAAGTCTGCAAATCCCTGGTGTCTAAATTGAGCCCATTGTACTGAAACCTTCAGGTCTTTTCCCCATGAAAATCTGTTAGATTTAGATCTCCCCTATCTTCCATAAAAGATGTATCCCAGTTAGAGGAAAGGTTAGTATCAGGGGGAGCCCAAAACTTTCCTTGCCATTTGTTCCAAATGCATATGAACCCTCATTGATGCAGTTGGGCCCTTTTTTATAATGTCACTGTGCAATCTGGTGTTCTTTCTGGAAAATCCCTTGACCCACATTTGGCTGAGATTAAATTCCCCTAGCCATGGGTCTTTTCAGTCTTTCAATGAGTCTCTTCCACTTTTCTCTGGTCATTTGATGCATTTGCTGATTAAATGAGCTGGAGTGTACTGCTGGGGCCTTCCCTACCTCCAACTCTAGCTCCTCCATTTCCCCTGGTTCCCAGGCTGTGAGGCAACACCCCACCCTGTTCAGAGGGCCTGGCTTCACAGGTAGACTTTCAGGCTGTTCATTGACCAGAAGCATCTCATACCTCCCCCCTGACCTACTGAATTAGAATCTCCGTTTTAGCAAGATCCCCAGATGATTCAAATGCACATTAAAATGTGAGAATTTCTCCTCTAAATTATTCAACTTGGGGTAGGGATGAGGCTGAGGGAGAGAGAGTCCTATCTTCTAAGATCTTGAAATCAGTCCCACTGTCCCAGGTTCCTGGACAGATATAGAACTATTTCCAGGACATTTGATCAAAGCCTTCACATTCCTCATTTACTTCTTGGAATGTCAATAATAAGATTTTTACAAAACACTCCTGCAGATTTTAAAATATAAATTTCCGGGAGCAAATGTAGCTCAGTGGTTGAGCGCCTGCCTCCCACGTACGAGGTTCCAGGTTCAATACCTGGTACTGCCTAAAAAGATAATAAATTGTATTTCTCTCCACCCCCATATTCTTAGCAAAAGGCTCTTGAGCATATTTTAAACCTCTGGATTATAGGTTTATAATTGATATCCTTTTAATTTTAAATATAGGACTTTACATTTAGGATATGATTCACTTTGCTGTTAGGCCATTATTTCAGCATCTGGAATCCTGATTCTGCCTTAAGTGTGCTAGCCACGCCTCCCTGCTTTGTCAAAAGCAAATGTGATAGACATACCTTCTAAACTCTTTATGCAAATCATGGATAAAAATACAGAACACAGCAGGATCAAGAACACAGCCCTGTGGTGCACCATCCAAGGCTCATTTCTTTTTTTTTTAAGATTTTATTTATTTATTCATTTATCCCCCCCTTGCTGCTTGTGCTCGCTGGGTCAGCTAACCACGCCGTGCAGGCGGGCTTTCCTTCACCAGGAGGCCCCGGGAACCGAACCCGGGGCCTCCCATATGGTAAACGGGAGCCCTACTGATTGAGCCACAGCCGCTTCCCAAGGCTCATTTCTTCACTCAGCTAGAGGTATTGAGCGCCAGAGCTCCAGCTCTGCAATCAGATGAGTTGGTTCTAGGTCCGGCTCTGCTCCCTGCTGGCTTTGTCACTTTTAGTAAGGCCTTACTGCTCCAGACTCCAGTTCCTCCATCTGTAATTGAGGGAACTGGACTATCATCAGCATCACCTAGGGGCTTTAAAGAAATGAGTGTTTCTGGGCCTCCCCCCACCCTAGAGATTCTGAGTGGAGGTGGGGGGTGTCTCAGGCATCAGCATTTTTTTTTTTTTTTTATTAACACACCATACAATCCATTTGGCATCAGCATTTTTTAAAAAGCTCGCTGGACAAAGCCAGGATTGAGAACCACCAGACCAGATAATCCCCAACATGCATACTTCTGCTCTCTGATCTCGGAGGCTCCCTAGTGGCCCAGTACACATCCTCTTGGGCCTCTCGTCCCATCGCCTGGGCCCTCTTGGTGCGGTCTGTGCTCCGAGAGAGGGCCTGCTGGCTGGCATAGCTCCACAGGCAGATGCTGGGCATGCCGTGCAGGGCTGCAGGGCCCCTCTGCTCTCCCCACATACCTGTAAGCGCACTTGGGGTACCTCCGACCAGCTGCTTGCTCTCTTGCTCTTTTCTGGACCATAAAACAGAAAACAAACAAACAAAAAAAAACAACCTCTCTGGCTTCTTTGACATTAGCTCCTTTTCTGTGTTTCTGAGCTTGCTGCTTAAGAAAAATAGCCACAGGCCAGTGACAGTCAGTCCAGATGGCTGGCATGAACAAAACAGACACAGCAAAACTCCGTTTGATTCCTCTTTGCCCTGTCTTTTCCTTCCTCCCCTAACTCTGGAGGTGACAGCACCTGAGCCCTTCTCTTGCATCTTTCTCCCTCATTCCAGAGTTGTGGCAGCTCCGAGGAACCTTGCTGCTCAACACTCAAACACAGACCCCTCGCACTTGGTACTGGGGGACAAAGCTCTTACTTCCCAGCTTGGCCTATTGGGGCGGGACTGGCTTCTACAGTGGGGGTCAGGATGTTGCTTTGAGCATCCCTTCTCCTGTTTCAGGGAGGGGATGTCCCTGGATCTGTGTGATCTTGTCCTATCCCCAGTTGCTGCTGGGTACCAGGAGCGTCTCTGCAGTGGGCTTGTTAATTGGTGCTTCAGCTGGCTGATTGACTCTAATGCAGGCGAACATTCATTTACCCCAGCAGCCGCCTCTCAGACAGCCGTTAATTGCAGGCGCGAGAGAGACAATAATTATGGGATAATGGGTGGCTTTTGTGTGAGTCCTTCTCCTTGCACTGTGTCAGCAAACACCATGGGTTTGTTTTCTAACATTCATTTACCCTGCTGAGGAGATGCTACAAACCCCCCTCTCCTGCTCACTTCATCCCTGTCATCGTCGTCTAGCTCAGCCCTTCCTTTCCTCCTGCCCTGGGCCTGGGATTATACCCAAATTCCCTGGTGACAGGGAGCATGTACCAGTCTTCTGAAATATTGTCTCCTTCCGATTCCCATGAGTCATTACCCCATTTTTAGGATTTGTGAGGTGGTGAGGGTGAATTGGTACTTTAAAAAAAGTGGCACTTAATCAGCTTTGCCTACAAAAGGATGAGTAAATACTAAACTATATGCCTTCTTCTATGTGCCTGTCCGATCTTTGTTAATGTTTTTACATAGTTGTAATTATTGTGCAGCAAGTATCTTATGTCAAACATTTCAGGTATGACAATGGTTCATAAATTTGTCATTTTAAATAGCTATAAATTATTCTGTCATGTTACTCCATTACTGCATTGCTCTTCTTTTATTACTGAAAATTTGGGTTGTTTCCAGTTTGTTGCTATTATGAATAGCTGTTCTATAAGCATCTTTCTTTGTACTGATCCCCCCCTCCCCAAGTTGTTTCCCTGGGGATAGACTGAGTTGTGAGTTATGCTGATCTAGCATCATGGGGGCTGGTTGGGGGCTGGAGGTTACTTGGAGAGTTTAACTGATTCCCTCTCCTTCCTCTTCCAACACACAATTCCTTCTCTTCTCACCTCTCATCATCTATTTCTACTGTGATCCTTGCCCCCACTTCCCTGGTTAACAACCCAGATTAGTGAAGTGAGATTTGGCATTCTGGTGATCCATTCCTCATAACAGCTCTCCCTGAGACATGGGACCCAGAACAACAATCTATTGTCTTTCAGTGTCCCCTGGGTTAGCTGTGCTCCACTGGGTGATTTTTACTTGGGTTGTCTCTACTCATTGATGTCATCTGAAGGCTCAACTGGGCTGGACAGTCACAGCGGCTCCCTTGCTTGACTGGTGGTTGATGCTGGCTGTCATCTCAAAGTCAGCCGAGGCTGTCAACCCAAGCACCTACATGTGACTTCCTATGTGGCTCCTGCAGTTGGGTTCTGAGAGGGAGTGTCTCAAGAGAGAGCATTCCAAAAGACCCAAGTGGAAACTACAAGGCTTCTTATGCCCTAGCCTCAGAAGTCACAGTGTCACTTCTGTTACATTCTGTTGGTCAAACTGAGTCCCAGGCCCAGCCCAGATATAAGAGGAGGGGAAATAGACAGCACCTCTCCACGGGAGGAGTAGCAAATGATTGGCAGCCATCTTTAATCCTGTACACTTGAGAATTGGCAACCCTCTTTGATCCTGTACACTTGAAGACCTAAAGCCCGTGAATCCTATCAGAGTCTGCCTTAAGAGAGGCCATCTCGGTATTCCGCCCCTTCACTTTCACTGATTTTGCTTCTCAAAATCCTGCCTATTTTTACTTTCACTTTCACTGATTTTGCTTCTCAAAATCCTGCCCATTTTCACTTCTCAGAAGTCAGGTGCTCTCCTCTCAGAAGCCTATTGACCCACAGGAGTAATAGCTCTCTTCTGGGAGATATTACTCCCTTTTCTAAACTTCAAGACTCTTTACCTTCACCTACCTTTGTCTTACACACCTCACCTGACATTCAGTTATTTGTGGGCTTGGCTTGCTAGGTGGTAGATTCCTGGTAGGAAGGGACCCTGTCATATTCTTGTTAATCTCTACACCCCACCCTAAGGATGTAGTAAAGTTCCTGACAAATAAAAAGGCTTCCATAAATTCCATTCCCTTCCTTTTTTTCCCCACACATTTGACTCGACTCTCTGTTGAATGAATGAGTAAATTAAACAGGGGAGGAGGAGAGCATTGACTATGCACTTAGTATTTGCACTTACCAGCACCGTGCTAGGAGCTTTACATAAATTATTTAATTTTTACAGCAATTGTGAAGTAAATAGTAGTATCCTCATTTTACACATGAGGAAATTGGGGCTCAGAGATGTCAAATATCATGTCCAAGGTGACAGAGTCGGGTCACATAATTAGAGAGCGGCATAACCATGATTCAAGCCTAGGTTTTTGAGAACTTAGGGCACATGCTCTCTCCTGTACTTGGAACCTCCTGGAACCTCAGTCTCTACTGTAAAATGAAGAAGAGAATACATAGTCATAGTGTTGCTTGGTTGAAAGGAAATAAGATGCATAAAAACATCCAGTGCAGTGCTTGGCACTCACTCCATGGTGCGTATCATGACTTGACTTCTTGTTCTCAAGGGTTTGATGGGCACTCTACACATTTGGGATGTCTTATGGTTGGTGATGCCATTGATGGAACTATCCTGTTAATGTCTTTGTTATTCACTGACACTCATCCATAACTATTGTGGTATGTGCTTCCTGATTACTCCTCCACCCCTCAAGCTAATGGAAGTCATTTACCCTGGTTCCCTGTCACTGGGGGGACTTCCCTTCTCCTTTGTACTTTGAAGAGTTATTTTATTTATTTATTACCGTCCCTGCCCCCATTGTTTACGGTCGCTCTCTGTTCTCTGTGTCCATTTGCTGTGTGCTCTCTGGGTCTGCTTGTCTTCTCTTTAGGAGGCACGGGTAATTGAACCCGGGACCTCCCATGTGGAAGAGAGGCGCTCAATCACCTGAGCCACCTCAGCTCCCTGGTTTGTTGTGTCTCACATTATCTTTCTTCTTTGTGTCTCTTTTGTTGCGTCATCTTGTTGTGTCAGTTCACCGTGCCTGCCTCCCTCACCAGCTTGTCTTCTCCAGGAGGCACCCATGTGGTAGGCGGAAGCTCAATCACTTGAGCCACATCTGCTTCCCTCTCCTTTGTGCTTTGAAAGCACAGTGCAGAGAGCCAGGTCTCCAGTCATCCAGATGCTTCCCCTAGAGCAGCTAAGGTTGGAGATTCCACCCTCCCACATGAATTGCTTTCGTTTGCACCTTTAAAATTAATTCCAACAAGAATTATCTTTCTTTTCCTCATCCTCATGCTCACTTATTCTCTAAACCTCTGGGCTCGATCTCCATTTTTTGGTCTCTGCCTTGTCATGTATGGGAACCCCATTGGGAGTGATTGCACAGTGGTGGTGTTTCACTGGATGAGTTATGATATGGACCCGTAAGGAAACTGCAGTTGCTGGGGAAAAGGGCTCCTTGGTGTTGCTGGGGAGAGCAATGATTTATGTTTTCCTTTCCCTTACACTCTTCCCTCTTATTCTTTTGGCTCTGGCCTCATCATTTTCTGGCTATAGACATGCTTGGGAAGGGAGGAGCTGGCTAGTTTAGGCGTCCACTAGTCTAATCTGGTCTGTCCCTTCATTCCCAAGCTCAGTTCCATCTTCTGCTCCCCTGCCTGGCCACTGATATATAGCATTGAGTTGCCAGATTCACAGAAGGCCGAGGAGATCGGATTTTTTTTCTTAACTCTTCTCACTCCCTCAGAAGGTCTAAACTAAGAAGTCTTGGAGTCCAGAAAGAGGTGAGTTTCTTAAAAATTCTTTCCTCCCCACCCTGAGGCTCTTCTTTCTTGTGTTGATCCTTTGGTAGAGCACCAGGGCTCAGGGGCAGGTAAAATGGGAGGCATCTGCGAACTGCCCCGTCTGGAGCCTTTGCAGGGGTCTTTTCAGACCCCGCTCTCTTTATTACTCTGTTCCAGAACTAGCAGGTTCCAGTCATTGACCTGGATAACTGGAGTTTGATAGATCTTCAAAAATAAAAAAGCATTTCCTCATCCCTATGGATTTATAAATGTATGTCCTTTATGTTTACAAACCCATAGTGGCGTGTGTATATATATATGCAATAGGGAGGAGGAGGGTAGAATCATATGCAAGCTGGTCCATTACATGACTCTGAATATAATACACACATACATGCACCAATATGCACATGCATACATACATGCTTGCACACAGACACACACATATGCACGTGCACACGTGTATACACTTCTTCTGTGACATCTGCCCTGATGTCCTCAACCAAAATGACCTTTTCTTCCCCTGAATTCCTATGGCACCAATGATTTGTACTACTGATAAGAAATCTACACTTTCAATGTAGGGTAGTAGGAGAAGATCATATTGGATAAATAAATAGGAGCTGGATTATCAGAGGTCTTGCATTTCAAGCTAAGAAGTTTAACCTGTCTATCCTGTAGGCACTAGGGAGTCATTGAAGTTTTGTGAGCCAGAGCATGACTTGTCATTTGGAGAGAGCAGGGAGACCAGAGACAGAGGCATCGGGACTGGGTATGATGCAGTCTGGGGGCTTTGCTGGGTCACATTTAATCGCTCATCTAAAGGCAGATGATGGACAGGAGTGATTGGTTGGTAACAGGGGTTTATGATGACATATTGAGAGTTATTTCAAGGGCTCAGGGGGTGGGATTAGGAATCCATGTCTTAGGGGAAAGTTGAGTTGGTGACTGGAGGCCGGAGTTGGGCATAGGGAGGCAGATGGGGGATTAGGTACAGGACCCCTGCAAAGCCCCTCTTTACACTAGAGAGGCTTAACACTGGGCTACTCCCATAAGTAGGGGGTTTTTCCCTGGAACATCTTAGAGGCACCTCTTAGAGGTGACCCAACAGATTTGTTTGCAGACCATCGAAGTAGTTGAGGTGAGAGTGACAGAGGACTGTGGCAGAGCGGTGGCTGGGGGGATTGAAGAGAAGGTACAGCTATACCCACATCACATATGCCCCATCATCCCCACTGCACTGCTCCGAAAAGCTGGCCCTTCCACCCCCCACCCCCCACCCCCCGGGGGACTCACTTCTTACTGTCCAGACAAAAGGAGGGGAGGGGAGTATGACATGACTCCTTATCTGTCAGCTTTCCCCAAGGTCACTTTTGTCTCTGCTTGTCAAAACTGGCACCACCTCCCTGGCACTGCCAGCTCTGGAGCAGGGGGCTGCCTGGCCTTTCCTGAGCATCTTCTTGCCTGAATCCAGTTGCCCTGGCAAAAAACAGAGGAGGATGTAACTGCCTACTGCAGCTTCAAAGATGTGTTTGAGAGATGTGCTCCTCCTTCAGACTCTCTCCTAATTTTGAAGAAAACTCCATTTCTCTCCCACTAACCCCTACCTCATCCAAGAAGGGTCTTCTCTAGAGCCTTTCCCTGCTGGGGACGGAAGGGAGGGACTTGGTCCAAGAGGCCCAGCCTGGGTGTCTACGCCTCGAGTGGAGTTGTCTGTAGGACTGGGCTGAGGCCAAGCTAAACACCTCCCTGCCTGGCTGCCCCATCCATTCTGCTTTCCTGGGCTGGCTTGGAATGGTCCTTGGGTGGAGGGGAGCATCTGTTGGTTAACCCTTGGGAGGCCAAAGGGAAGGTAAAGGTCCAGTAGGAAAGGGCCTCTGTTGGTTTCCTGGTAGGAAGCTGAAATTGGCAGGCCAACGCCCTCCTCCAATGCTGCTCTTATGGGGAGCTCATGTATTTCAAGGTAATTAGAAGGTTAGAGGGTCAGGGTCTTTGCCTCCCTCTCCACACAAACATTTGAGATTTGACTGAACAGAGATACAAAGGGGGCTTTGCTGCCCACTTGCCTAGCTGCCCCTCTCCTTGACGCCTCCCTCTAGGATGTGAGTGTTGCATTTGCTATGCTCTTGTCTTGTTCCTTTGCCCAGAAGTATTTTTGCTTCAGGGGAGCTTTTTCAGGGCACTGGGCTGTAGCATGTCTGGTCCATACTGCCAGCTTCACCCCATCCCAGGCCTGCCCCTAATGCAGCTTCTAGAGACAGTGGGTTCTCTTCCTCACCCCACCTCTGCCACTCAGCGTCATTACTCTTTTCCATTTGTGTTTGAGACCTAGGGAGAAATGGCCCTCCTTGGCCCTCCTGGGAAGGTAATCATGTATTTACCCACAGCCTCAGAGGGACCTTATAATCTTAAATAGGCCGATTTGGAAGTCTTGTTGCTGATTAGAAACAAAATGAGTGGAATTTTTCTTAATATTTAAAGGGAATTTATTGCCAGCAAGACCCTGGGCTCGCCCTAAAAGTCTATCTTTTTAACACCCAAGGCCTGTGAACTTGCCCAGCCTGTAGGTGGTTTGCTGACTCTGTGTAGCCCCAGGGACGGAGCTCTCCCCAGCATAGCCACGGAGAACAGGGACCACACTGCTTGTTTGGCTGAGCCCTGGACATGCTGAGGGCTCTAAGAGATAGGCTCTGAGCTAGAAGAGTTGGATACCTGGGTTCCAGTCCTGGCTCCGTCACTTTCCTAAGGATATATAACTTCTGAAGACTCACCATCCCTTCTGAACTCCAACTGTTTTATTTTTATTTTTTTTTTAGATTTTTTTATTTTATTTTATTTTATTTTTTACCGGGAGGTCCCGGGGATCGAACCCGGGTCCCTCCATATGGGAGACGGACGCCCAACCAGTTGAGCCACATCCGACCCCCCCCAACTGTTTTAATCAGCTGAGAAATAGGGATAATAATGTAGAGTTTCCTTCCTTTGGGTTATTGTGAAACCTGTGTGAAAAATAGTCAATGTGTATAAAAAGATATATATATATATGCCGTTGATTATTATTGTTTTTAGGAGAGGCTGAGAACCTCTGGGGTCCTGGGTGTGGGCTCAAATTCCATGTGGACAGTCCTGCAGCCCACAGCTCCCTCCTTGGGAAGCCATTGGGGTGTGACCCAGCTTGGACAAAGTCCTGGTGGGTTAGAGAAACCCCAGTCATCTCCTTCCCAGTCCCTTGCTCTGCCTTCTCCCTCGCTCTGCTCCCTTACCCCCAGTCCCTTTTCGTTTCCCTCCTGAGGTTGCTGGGGGCCTCTGTGTTCTCTGACTCAGCTAGTTGTTTGCCTTGTTTCTATTCGGCAGAGGCCCTGCAGAGACCAACAGAAACCTGCCTCCTTCCTAGGTGTGGCAGTAACTTTCGCTTATGGTAATGATACCCCACATTTATAGAGCAGAGGTTCCTTCTGAGAGCCCAGAGCACTTTTCCATCAGGGCACGCTCCCGCCACTCCGGAGGTGCAGCTGAGGGAAGGGACCGTGGTGACTTTATATCTGAGGCTCATGGACATTCAGTGACCTGTCCATTCAGTTACGCAGCCAAAAGGGGCAGAGCCGGGATTGGCGTTTCAGAGTCGGGACTGCATCTGGCTATAGAGGCACGGTCCCTTGACTTTCAGCGAGGGACTTGCTGGCCCACTTGCTCAGAGCCTAAAGGGTAAGGAGCTGATGCCTGGGTTTGGCGTAGGTTGACTCAAGGGTGACCTGGGATCCTGTGCTCTCTGGAGATCAGTTAGCATGAGGGTTGGGAGGTGGACATGGCCCAGAGGCCACTGTGCCTTGGTCACCTCGTGACTGCCCAGCTTGGACATGAATATGGAACAACTCCTTGGGTGAATGCTGACTTAACCCTTCAGCAGCAGGCCCCAAAAGGGCGGGCCCCAGGCAGGCTCCTTTGACTCCCTCTATTGGCCACAGGCTCTGAGGTGGAGCCTCCTTCCTGGCACGCTGCCCTCGGGAGGCAGGTGGATTAGGTCACTTCTCTCTCTTCTGGGTTCAGGCTGCTGGGAGGTAGGAAAGGGACTGGCTGGGAGGTGCGCCTGTGAGCTGGCTTCTGAGCCCCTCCTGGGCTGGAGAGGGCAGAGAATTCCCTCTGAGCTCACGGGCTGGGAAAGGTTGCCGGGGCACCTGGAGGTGGGGGGCAGCAGGAGCGATGGGTGGGGTGGGGGGAAGGCAGGTGGCTGGCCGTTGATTCGGTTTGTGTGTCCCTGGGGCCTCGCTGGCCCTCCTCTCTCCATCGTTCTCCCCTCACCCTTCACATCTTACCATTGCTTTCTTCCTTCCTTTCTCTCTCTCTTTCTTCTTTCCCTTTTACTCAATCTGAGGTCTGGAATGTACCAGGTAGGGGACTCTCCCCTGGATTTCCTTCTTCCAGGGTATTTCTTCACACTCCTCCCTTTCCCTTCTGAAATCTCTCCCTTTCTCCTTCAGTCCTCTTGGCTTCAGAGCCCTCTTCCATCCTCTCCCATGATGCTCTGTGATCGGGAGCACCAGGAAATGTCTAAGAAAGGCCGAGCCTGGGAGGTGCCAGCCGTTAGCCCAAGGTGGGGCTGGCAGCAGCCTGGGTCCCTGGGGGTGGGGGCCGGCCTGGGGCATGGGCTTGGGTACTCAGCTCTTCTGTGGCCTTTCCACACCTCCTTCCTGCTCCTTCCCCTCGACTCCCCAACTTCTGGCCCCTAATTTAGGCAGCAAGTCAGTCTGACCCAGCTACTGCAGATGCTGCTCTGCTGAGACACTGGTGGTTCTTTTCCAGACCCCAGAGCATTGAGAGGCGGGAACTACACTTGGTTTCAGCCAGGGTGGCATTGGGGAGGGAGAGTGTGGGTCCTGCACATTAGACTCAGTGTGGCTCCATCGCTCTCTCCTGTTGTGACCTTGGAAGAGTTGCCTTCTCTCTCGGGGCCTCAACTTTCTCCTGTGGAGTGCTGGCCCCACTTCTATGGGACCTCCTTGTAGAAAGTGAGGGCTCAGTCGTGGCAGTGGCTCCAGTTCTGCTGAAAAGGGAGAAGCAGCCTGGGGCGTTCTCTCATTGTGTTCCCCGGCGTGAGCCCCAGGGACGAGAGCCAGCGGGTGCCAGCTCAGAGGAGGTTATTGCACCTGTGGTTATATCCCCACAGTGATAATCTGTGGTGATTGTCTGATTTTTTTTTTTTTTTTTTTTTTGAGAGCAAAGCTTTTTATTTATTTCTTGCATTTGAAATATTCTTTGATGACATCCTTGGCCTGAGATTCTTTGCTGTTGCCCTTAACAACCACACAACTGCAACCAAGCACTTTACGGGGTTTCCCCTCTCTGTTGATTTTACAGAGGCCTGCCCAATTCCCCTAGTTTCTTGTGGTCATCAACCTTGATTGGGTTGGTTTGGTGCTCGGCACAAAGGGCTTCCACCAGCTTGACTTGCATGAGTTCATCACAGTTGGATGCAAGCGCACAGAGTTGGTTGTGTTGATGGAAAGAGTTAGAACCTGAGATACTCCAAATAACTTTTCCAGTTAGCCCTCAAATACAATTCAGCTATATTTAATCAGTTTAATGATCAGACACACATCTTCCCAGACAAGCCCCTATCCCCATTCTGTCTCATTCTACCAGCAATGACCTGATAATAATGCTTTGTATTTGTATAATAATTTATAGTTTGTAAAGCACACATGCATGCATGTGCATGAAAGCACACACACACATATACACACAAGAAATAGTGTAGCATAAGGGTTTAGAGTGAACCTTTGAAGTCAGCTAGCCTGGGAATGGGTTTTGACTCTACCACTTTCTGGTTGTTTGGCTTTGGGAAAGTTAGATAATTTTTCTCTGCATAAGTTTCTTTACTTACTTGATAGAGTTATGAATATTAAATAAAAGAAGGTAAAAATAAAGAACGTAGCACAGAGCCTGACACATGATAGGTGTTCAATAAGTGTTAGCTACTGTTATTTGAATCATCTACTTATAAAAATCTAATATCTAGCTGCAAGAGGCTGTAGACACTACACAACAAGGACAGAGTGGTGGCAGACAATTGACAGCTGAGTGTACTTCCTGTAGGACTGTATACAGCATCTTCCAGTATCTGTCAATAAGGATGTCAAGCAGCATCTGGTAGCTGTATCTTTCCTTTTCATCCCAGCTATGATCATCAGAAAGTTGCCAGGGCTTCAGCCCTAATTTCTTTTTTTTTTTTTTTAAGATTTATTTTTATGAATCCCCTCCCCCGTCCCCTGCCCCCCCTGCCCTGTGCTCGCTGTCTGTTCTCTGTGTGTTCTTCTGTGTCTGCTTGTTCTCTCCCTAGGTGGCAGTGGGAACCGATCCCAGGACCTTCTGGAGTGGGAGAAAGGTGCTCAGTCTTCTGTGCCACCCCAGCTCCCTGGTCTGCTGCACCTCTTATTGTCTCTCCTCTGTGTCTCTTTTTGTTACATCATCTTGCTGCACCAGGTCTCCCTGCAGGCCAGCACTCCTACGCGGGCCAGAACTCCGTGTGGACCAGCACTCCGTGTGGGCCAGCTTGCCTTTCACCAGGAGGCCCCAGGAATCAAACCCTCGACCTCCCATATGGTAGATGGGAGCCTAATCGTTTGAGCCACACCCTTTTCCCATCCCTAATTTTGAAGATGATGAGGTTGTATCCAGAGAATTTAGAGAACTTGATCTCAGAAACACAGGGAGTCAGATGATATGCCTAAAATGGGAAAGGAAATCCAGCCACCCTGATGCTCTGATACCTGCTCTGTCATTTCCTTAGGAATGGGAGCAAGCAGGGAGGGAGTAGAGAGGCCATGGAGTTTGGCTTAAACTTGTTCTTGTATTTTTCCCTTTTGGATGCCGGGGCCGTCTCTTGCCCTTGAGGAGGGCCTCCTGTGGCCTTGGGTCTAGAGAGCCAGGTGGACTTGCCTCCTCCCTGGGAGCTTGCAGTCCCTTGGGGCCTGGCACAGCTGCTTGCCCATCTGCCCATGCAGATCAGAGATGGATATCTGCAGTTAGACAATTCGACACAACAACCTGCCTGGGCAGAGGAGGAAGCCTACTTAAGAGGTGTCAATCAACCACAGGGCTCCCAGTGGTCTCCTGGGCCTAAGCAGTCTCCAGGGGAATGGAGGGAGAGAGACAGGTCGGCACCAAGGGTCATTTGCTTCGTATTAAGGTTCCTGTAACTCTCCACATGCCACACAATAGCTCAAGTGGTTGAGCACCTGCTTCCCATGTACGAGGTCCTGGGTTTGATCCCTGGGACCTCCTAAAAACAAACAAACAAACAAATAAACAAAACTCTCATTGGGGAGGATGTAGCTCATTGGGGAGGAGTGCCTGCTTCCCATGTATGAGGTCCTTGGCCCAATCCCCAGTACCTCCTTAAAAAAAGTCATTTGTGGGCCTTGAAAGGAAGACAGAAAGGAATGGAGCTGAGGAAAACTAAGTGTGGAGTCCCCAATGCCAGGAGGAAAGGACAGAGAGGAGAGCTGGGCAAACAGCAAGAATGTGGTGTCAGAAAAGGGGAAGTGGTGCCGAGTGAACAAAAGGAGATGTTTTTGTTTCTGTTTCACAGAGATTCTAGCTGGTTATATCCTTGAGCTACTTCTTTTGCTGGGAGCTCAGCCTTGTGACTCAAGCATGTGAGCACAGAGTGGCAGAGTTTCCTTCCCAGGCAGAGGAGAAAGGGGGAGAGAGACTGGGGAGAGACAGAAACTCAAGTGGCGGCTTTGTCCATACTTTCTACTACAGAGGCTGCTGTGCTGAGCAGGCTTCTGCTGCTCCTCTGCCTGGATCCTTCTCTGCCTTAGCACGGGGCCCCAGGGTTTGGGCAGTGAGTAGAGTTCAAGGGTGCATGGCCTTGACCCATTTGGATCGTGTATGGGGTTGACATAGAGGTTTAGGAGGGTGATGTGGGAGAGTGGACACTGTGAGCTTGCTCAGTGCTGGTGCACAGAAGGCACGCGTGAAATATGTTTTGAATACATGGATGAATGAACGAATGAATGAACCAGTCAAGGAGGACAGAGGGATTTGACTGCATTTCTCCTCAGATCCTTTTAATTCTCTAGCTTGATCTTCTGGGTTGGGCTTAGGGCTCGGGCATCAAAAGTTGTTAGAAATTCGCTTTAAGTTAAAGTAAAACTTGGTTGTCGATCAGGCAGAGCACTGCTTTGTGATTTAACCAGCCTTTTGGCTTTTCTTCTTCGCCTTTTGTCTCCACTTCTCACCTGTGCTCACCTGTGGGGTGGGTGGGGACGGGGCAACCACACATACAATCATGAGGAGAGTCAGGAAGTATCTGTAGATTTTGGCTCTCTATGCTCTCCTGTTCTCCTTGGGTTCAGAGTCTGGCCTCAATCGCCTTTCTTTCCCAGTATTTGCACATGGTGGGTGCCGATAAGGTGTTTGCCAAATTAAGGAATGACTGGACATTGGCAGAGGCAGGAGGGAGGAACTCTCTTGATCCTGACTTTTTAGGCTCTGTTCCTTCTCCCTGGCCCTAGGCTGGAGCAGACTGCCTTTAAGGGACATAGGAGCTGAGTGTCCACGTGTATCCTCTGGTTCCCACCGACTCGAGTGCGCAGTTTGAAACCAGGCTCTGTTTCAGCTGGCAGAGGGGGCGTGGAGCTGGAGCCTGGTGCTGCCCTCGGCTGTAGAGAGTCGGCCACAGCAGGGCTGGACATGCTGAACACTCAGCCGCCCACCTCACAAAGCAGCTTAGGGGGAAATTATGTGGACTCAAGCCAGGGGAAACACAGCTCCCTGTGCTAGAATTGTTAGGGAGGGCACTGGGCAGGGTGAGGAAGGGGGGTCACTCTGGGAAAAGGGACTCTGCCATTTTCTGTGTTCAGCTCAGTCCGTAAGTAAAGGTGACTCAGCTCTGCTGGGCATTGTCAACCTGGAAATGGCTGCTACTGCTTCTCTCCATGCCCACCCTTCAACCCCTCCTTCGACCAGGCCACTGAAATCCTCGCAGGATTAAATGACCTCTGGGGAGACCCAGGAAGCACAGTCCTACTCTGTGGCCTCTTCCTGGGTTTGCTCACAGACTACTCTAGAAACCAACAGTAAGGACCTATCTCCGGGCTCAAGGTCCTGAGCAACTTCTGTTCGTTTCTACCAGTACTTGTCCTCCTTTCGAATATGAAGGTAAACCCACCCAGACCGTCTGTAGGATGACCCAAAGCCCAGTGAGGCAGGGCCTTGCCCACAATAACATGCATGCCCAGGGCTCCCCCATCCAGGGCCCTAGGCACTTGGCCTCACAGCCCAGGACCCGAGCTGTCTGACCATGTTGATTTCATGTGGTGCCATCGGTTCTTTGCCAAACCAGAGGCGTATTTATGTGTGTATCCCTTGGTAGGTAGCCTGATTTGTCTTGACTTGCCCAGGAATTTCCCCGTTTTTGCACTGAAAGTTCCCTATTCTGGGAACCCCCTCAGTCCTGGACAAACCGGGACAGTTGGCCACCCTGACCCTGAGGGTTCTCCCTCTGCCTGCATCTCCCTATGTTGCTTAAATCAAGAGGAACATTTCTTCCTGCCACTGAGCTTCTGTGGACTCATCCCAAAGAGCCACACTCACCGATAGCTGGGCAGAGATGTCACCTCCCCAAGGCGCCTGAGGTATGGCTTTCCTATCTCTCAGAGTTCCAAGACAATCTGTCTCCAGAGTGTGGGGATGGCTCCTGCCTGCCTGTAGCTTAGAGCTCTGATCAGATCTCAAATTGCTGTGTGTTCTCTCTTCTAAATAACTCAGAGCATCATCTAGTCTCTGGTCTCCTTTACCCTAACATGTTCTCCATGCCAAAGGCTGAAAACCTGAACAGGTGACTCAATACCCCCCCCCCCCTTTTTTTTAAAGGAGATACCAGAGATTGAACCCGGACCTTGTACATGGAAAGCAGGCACTCAACCACTTAAGCTACATTTGCTCCCTTCAATAATTTCCCCCATCCCCTGAGATGGCTCCCTCGTCTGTTTGCTTGTTTTTGCTTGTTGTTTTGTGCTCGTTGTCTGCTTGTTTGTTTTTGCTTGTTGTCTGCTCATTGTGTTTGCTCATTGTTTTTGCTCATTGTCTGCTCGTTATTTGTCTGTCTTCTTTTGGAAGCACTGGGAACCAAATCTGGGACCTTCCATGTGGGAGGTGGGCGCTCAATTGCCTGAGCCACATCCACTCCTCAATACCCTTTTTTTTTTTTTTTTTTTTAACCAGGAGGTCCTGGGAATCGAACCCAGGTCCCTCCATATGGGAGACGGATGCCCAACCATTTGAGCCACATCCGTCCCCCATCAATACCCTTTTAATAAATGCAGAAACTGAAGTCTATGGAAGATGAAGTAAGCTATTGGCCTAGGATCATATAGAAACATTAAGATCAGAATCAAACTCCAATTCAGTGTCTTTTGACACAAAACCCTCAGCTTTTGTGATTTCTGGGATAGTCTCTCCTATTCCATAGTGTTTCTGAATTTTACTTCTTCCAGTTGAGATTTTGTCAGACAAATTCAACCTCAGGGAAGATTATTTCTAAGTTCTCTTTGTTTGGCTCCTTTCCCTCTCTTACTGATGAAGCATCAGCCTCCTCTCTGATGGGGGCCAGAAAATAGCCAGAGCTGGAGTTTCCCATTGCCTAGCCCAGTCCTTCCCATCCC
>JAKSZT010054304.1:46225621-46337229 GCA_026826555.1 Tolypeutes matacus | reverse complement strand
TCCCATCCCATCCCATCCCATCCCATCCCATCCCATCCCATCCCATCCCATCAAGGGGTTATTCTCCAAGGGCCTTTTCTTTATCCTGTTTATAAATCCTTTCAGCATGTTTTTGTCCCTAGTCACAAACACTTTTACCCTCCTTAAACCTGTCCTTTACTTCAGCCTTGGTTGGGACACTAGAAATTTCCTCCCATCTTCTGCCCTTCAAAACCCCTCCTAGAGCTGCCTGGTAATCCAGGTCAGTGAGAAGAATGTGCTTTGGGGACAGACCCAGGGACAGTGAAGAGGACTTGTCAAATCCCTGTGCAGCTGAAGCACATCCCCACCAGCTGGATTTTTATGACCCCTCATTATGGCCAGAGGTGACTCATGCAGGCTCCTTTTGGGGCCCAGGGCCTGTGGGACTTCAGTCCTCACTCAGCGGCCATCAGAACACTCACTCAGTATGGTTGTAATTAGGACTGAGTGACATGCTGGATGGCGGGAACATAGGAACCGTTCTTGGCTAACTTGGTCAAGAGCACAGCTCTGCAGTCAGTCCACCCAGGTCCAAATCCAAGTCCTATTGCTTTGTCCTGGAGCAGGAGATTTAGTCTCCTTTTGTCTCTGTTTTCTCATCTGATACAGTGAGATGAAAACAAAAACGCTCTCAGAAGTTGTTGTGAAGATTAAATGAATGGCATTTAGAATGATGCCTGACACATAGTGTGCACTTACTAAACATCTATTATTAGTAGTAGCTTACACCCTCTGCTATTTGCCTCTCTTGGTAAGTTGTTCATTCCTTTGACAAATATGTATTAAATGCCTATTATGTGTGAGGTATGCAAGGATAAACTTGTCCAAGTTTCCAGTTATACAAGCATTTTGTAACACCTCTATTTTCTTTATTGTGGTAACATATATATATATAAAACAAAAAACTTCCCATTCAATCACTTTCAATTACACAATTCAGTGGTATTAATTACATTTGCAGTGTTGGTGCTACCATCACTATCCTCCCTTTCCAAAACTTTCCATCAACTCAAACAGAAACTCTGTATCCATTAATACCCCATTCTCCCTCCCCACCCCCCACCCTGGTAACTTGTACTCTACTATCTGTCTGTATGAATTTGCATATTTTAGTTATATCATATAAGTGAGATCATACTTTTGGTCTGGCTCATGCACTTAAAATGATATCTTCAAGGTTCATCATGTTGCCCCATGCATCAGAACTGCATTCCTTTCTATGGCTGAATAATATCCCATTGTATGGATATACCACATTTTGTTTAACCATTCATGGGTTGATAGACACTTGGGTTGCTTTTACCTTTTGGGAATTGTGAATAATGCTGCTATGAACATTGGTGTACAAATACCTGTTTCTATCCCAGCTTTCAATTCTTTTGGATATATACCTAGAAGTGACACCCTGTGTTTTTGCCTCAGACTTCTTTCTTCCTCAGTGTTCATTTGGCAGTGACAGTGGCTGAGAAATGGGTCATCACCGTAGGTCCCATACAGCTCTTAATGCTCCTAGCTGCCTGGTGAGGGGCACGGAGTGGTACACAGTCCGCTCACCTTGTGAGTCAGGGCATCTGAATTCTATTGATTGGCAAGCAGCTGGGGGCCCTTGGGCAGGTCACTTCATCTTTCTGGGCCTCAGTGTTCCCATCTTCAAATGGAATAATAACCTCTGGGCAGCCTACCTTGTAGGAGTGCTGTGCAGATAATGTGAGATAGATGCAAAAGCCCTTTGAAAAAGTA
This sequence comes from Tolypeutes matacus, assembly GCA_026826555.1. Taxonomy (NCBI): domain Eukaryota; kingdom Metazoa; phylum Chordata; class Mammalia; order Cingulata; family Chlamyphoridae; genus Tolypeutes; species Tolypeutes matacus. The sequence continues at coordinate 46,335,468 of JAKSZT010054304.1, read as the reverse complement.
AAAGTCCTATGTAAATGTCAGATCTAGGATGGTGCAGATTAAGGAGGAGATTAAGGAGGCCTTGGGAGAGCTCCCAAGCTCAGTGGGGAGGCAGGCCTGCCTCGGGAGAGGGTCTGAAGGTAATCAATAGGAGTGCTTGACACAGTGCTTGGCACAGAGTAGACACAAAATAAATGCCTGGCACAGACTTGTAGATCCTCAGTAAATGTCAAATGAATGAGTGAGTGTGGCATAAGTGCCTGCAACCAACTTAAATGCAGGGAGGGTATTATGTTCTAAGGATGTAAAGCAAAGACAGATCAGGGCTGGACATTGTCTAACAGGGAAGGCTCCCTGGAAGAGATCAATGGTTTAAATTTAGAATGGGAAGAAGAAGATGAACTTGCATTGATGAAACTACATCTGCCCAATCCTTGGGGCCAGTTTGCTTGGTTGGGGGGTTGGGGCAGAAGAAAGGATAAAAGGAATAAGGGAAGTTGGAAAAGAGCCCTCAAAGGCCAGGCAGAGGAGTTTACCTGGGTAGTAGCAGCAATTGGGTTTTGAGAGAGGAAAAGTGCTTGGTAGGGGAGTGTGAAGCAAGGCAAACACACTTGAAAAGTGTGATTGTGGTTGATGGGGGGAGTAGACCAGAAAGCCCATTAACAGCTATCTCCCCATTAAAGGAAGAAGGTGTCTCTGGAATGGGAATCCCACTCATTGAAAGCTCTGGAAAATAGGGATGATCGTTGAGAGCGGGGGCCCTGGGACCACCTTCCAAGCAGCCAGCTCCTCTTGTCCACTAATGCACTAATGTTGCTTTGAAGGTGGCAACAGCTGAATGGCAGCTCTCTGACATGTGATCTCATTGGCTTCCCAAGCCAGGGTGGGGCTCTGGTCTGCTTGACCCATTGGAGTTCTGTCAACTGCTGTTGCAATGGGAAAGGCAGGGCCTAGAGAATTTCCAGAAGGATGTCTGGGCAACTGGGACTAAAATCATATGGTGTAGCACCTTGCAGTTTATAGGTAATTATTTCCTACTTTAAAAAAAGAAGTCTGGACACACACAGGTGCTCATTCATCAAGTTATTTGAATTGGGTAGTAGGAGACTAAGAGCAGGTGTCGGGGTTAGACAGACCTGAGGTCTTAGCTGAGCTCTGCTGTCTACTGTGTGACCTTGAGTAAGTTTCTCAACCTCTCTGTGCACCACCCTTTTCATCTACAAAGTCAGAGTAAAAAATTGCATCAGAGAGCTAATTTTTTTTTTTTTTTTACCGGGAGGTCCCGAGGATCGAACCCGGGTCCCTCCATATGGGAGACGGACGCCCAACCAGTTGAGCCACATCCAACCCCTAGAGAGCTAATTTGAGAATTAAGAAAAAGAATGCATCTAAACTACTTAAAATAGTGCTAAAGAGCACAGAGTAAATGCTCAGTAAATGGTTGTGGTTTATGTTTTCAGTTTGTTCTCCCCAATATCCTTAAATCTTCTGCTAAAGGAGAGGAGGCAGAGCTTCCTCTTAGTGCTTGCTTTTCCCTACTCTGCATGCAGCCTTTTCTACCACGTTGAGCAGCAGTGGCCTGGCCTGCCCTGTGCCTGCCCTGTCCCAAGGACCGGGGACACTGGGCTGTGAGGTGGCCTTTTCCTCCTTTGTATCCTGGCACCTAATAGAGCCTGGCACAGAGCAGACATTTAATAAATGTTTGTTGAGTGAAAGACGAATTTGACATGGCTCTGGTCCTTTAAAGTTCTCCATCTAGCAGGGAGATAGACTTGTAAACAAAGAATTAAGGAAAATAAGATTAGATGCACAGAGGGCTCTGCAAACACAGAGGAAGGAAGGCTGCCTGGGCAGGAGCCGGGAGGGGCTGTCGAGGGGCTCAAGTACAGGGAGGGTGGAGACCAGGCAGAAGGAACAGCATGCAAAGAGGCCCGGGTGCAAGAGGCAGCTCGGGGAACTGGAGCTAGATCAGCACCACCAGGGAGCACAGAGAGCCCTTCAGGGTTTAAGGGGAGTAGGCTGGAAGGTGGGCCAGCTTGTGAGGAGCCTGGATAGCCATACTGGGGAGATTGGATAGAATCTTTTAAGGGTTTTAAGCAGGCATGCAGTATGATCAGTTTTTTTCCTCTTCTCTCCTTGCCCCCATCCTTATGGCAAGGAGGAAGCTTCCTGTGTGCAAATAAGTTACCTGAGGATCAGAGAGGCTTGTGACCTACCTGAGGGCACCGAGCACACCAGCTATAGGGGCAACTCGAGAGCTCAGTTCCCCTGGCTTCCACTTAAGTGAGCTTTATGTAGTGGACTGTCTCCCACCGATATTGATTGCCTCCTACTGTCCTTTGGTCCCAAAGTCAGGGGGCAGCCGTGGCCTCTGGGTGATACCATCCCACATTCTGTCTTCAACAATAGCCTTGTCCACTTAGAAAGCCCAGTGTCATTGAGCCTAGACTCCTTCCCTCACCCCCCAGTTCTCTGGCATAAGGTAGAAGCCACAAGATCCCCTGGAACAGCTTCCTACTTTGTTTCCAGGTGCTTGACTGCCTGGCATGTACCCGGCTTGGCTTGAGGACTTGTTTTTCAAAGGAGAACAGGCAGGATTTGCAGAGTTTAGAGGCATTATTCTGGGTTTCTGGAGGAGGCTGAGAACCCCCTCCACCCCCACACCCTATTCCCCCATATTCCAGGGATCAAGTTCTAAGAGTTTGCCTTTATCCTGGTGAATGGTGGTGAACTGTGTGGGGAGAGTTGGAGGATCCTGTACTTTCTGGAAAGAAAGGAGGGGAGATAGGGATCTCACAGGGGTTCAGTCTGGTCAGTCAGAAAGTCTCCCTATCTCCCCCCTTCCCCCCAGGGAAATTCCAGAGAGAAGCCAAGTTCTAAATTATGGTTCCTAGTTGCTTCCTTTCCTGTAGAAGCTGCTCGCCCCTGTCCACCTCACAGCCGCCTCAGGGTGGCAGAGCTCTGTGTTTGTGGTGAATCCACGTGGAACGTGGCTCAAGTTCCCTCTGGCATCAGCTCCAGACACATAGCTCCTCATCTGAAAAGTACCTCAGAAAGCTTGCCCCGTGCCTCTGGGTGGGGTGAAATGGAGGGGTCTCCCCAGCTTATGTTGCAGGCCTCCATTCCCCTAAATCCGTTCCCATCATCCAGGACAGAAAAGAGCCTCCATTTTATGGAAAGGAACACTGAGGCGTGGAGCATAGCAGGACCCTGAGGGGAAGAGGCAGCTGGTTGTTTGTTCACTTTCTTGAGATGGGCAAGGAGAGAAGTAAGGAAGATGGAGCTCCTCTGTCCTTTGAAACTGCCTGGTCTCCTTGGTAGTTGAAACTCCACCCTGTTACAAGAGCTCTTTATTTAGATCCTTGGACAGGCTCGAGGGGGACAGCCTGTTTCTTCTTGTCCCAGTTAGAGTTAGACCAGCAAAGGACACTTTGCCATGATCTGATTTCCATTGGCTTGAGGTGATCATGATCTCTTCATACCTGCCAGGTGCCACCCACCCCTCCTCCTTCCTCCCTCCTCCCTGTCCCTCTCTCTCTCCCTTCCCTTCCTTCCCTCTCTCATCCTCTTTCCTTTCCCTCCGTCCTACCCCTCCCTCTTATCCCTCCCCTTATTCTTTATCCTTCCCTCTCTCCTTCCTCCCCATCCCGCCTTCCTCTTCATCCCTCTCTCCCTTCCTTCCCTCCCTCCCATCTTCCTTTCCTTCCCTTCTTTCTCTTTCTTCCCCAGACATTTATTGAGAAACCACTATATGCCAGATACCAGGAATACAAAGATGAATATGATACAGTCACTGCCCTCAAGGAACTCAGAATTCTATGAGGGAGACAGATATGTAAACAAATAACTGCACTAGAGAGAGGTGAGCATAGCTCAAAAATACCTGTGTAGGGAAGCGGCTGTGGCTCAATCAGTAGGGCTCCCGTTTACCATATGGGAGGCCCCGGGTTTGGTTCCTGGGGCCTCCTGGTGAAGGCAGGCCCGCCCGCACGGCGTGGTTAGCTGACCCAGCGAGCACAAGCAGCAAGGGGGGGATAAATGAATAAATAAATAAAATCTTAAAAAAAAAAATAAAAAATAAAAAATACCTGTGTGAGCATTACAGAGGTAGTACAAAGGAGGGAGGGATCGCTCCCACCTTGTGGGGAATAGGGCTTTACCTGGGAATAGAAGTTCCTACCAGCTCCAAAAGGAGCTTGGCCTTAATGAGACCTGCTGTTGCTTATTTTCACAGTTTGTGACAATAAGCAGTTCCTTAAACTTTCTTGATCTCAGTTTCCCCATTTCTGTTTGAGGCTTACCAAGAATGAAGAGATACAAACAAAAGTTATGGGTTTTGCCTAGAATGAGGGACTGTTAGCCAACTCACGTTCCTGCTCCCCTTCCCTTCAAAAAGACCAGCTCTGTTGGGAGGACAGTAAACAGGGTCGCTGGGAATTTCTGAGGAAATGGCCCATAAAGCTGAGGAAATCAAAATGCCTCCTCCTTCTCTTGCTCCAAGTGTCATGAAATTTTCTGTAGCAAGGTGAACGATTGTGGATGACTCTGGGGGAAAAGAGAGTTAAACCCACAATTACAGTCCATTATTGTCTTCTTTCTCCTCTCCTCACTTTCTTCCCATCAGAAGTGTCAGCTAGCTTTGCTGAACACATAGTCATTTCCAGAGATGAACTGAGTGCCTTGGCATGGGGGAAATTTGCATTGATATCAAGATGGGAAGGAAACAAGGGCAGGTGGCCGCTGGGAGAGCCAGACACTGTGAGGAATTTGGTTGGGATAGAGATGGCCTAACTTTCTATTTTCCCATTTACCAGAAACCTTACTCCTCATTGAGAGCTCACTCACAGAGTGAACTTGAGCAAGTCATGGACTTCTCAGGGATGTAAGAGAGGATAATCTTGTCCTTCTTGACATATCTGGACTATGGAGAAGGTTAAATAAGACATGACCAGGAAGACCCGGAGTCTTCTAGAAGAAAGGATTGGGAGAAATTTAATATCCTCTAGTCAAGTTTATGCTGCTCAGATTAATTGAGTAGTTAGCACATTATATGGTTATGAGTGCTGTTAACCAAATTCATTATGTCAAACTATTGTAGTAGAACTCTCTGGACTTTATGATAGGATCCTGGAGATGTTTCCTGAATTCCAGACATTAGAAAATCAGATTGCTTGCTTCTGAGGAGAATGATGAAGAAGCCACCCCACTCACAAACAAGCCCATCTCATCAGTGGCAGAACATTCTTGGGTCTGGTTTCTTCCTCCCATGGGTGAAGTTGGCATTAAAATGAAACAATGTCATGTGGTAGTTAAAATTCCAGACTTTGGAGGCAGAGTTCAAATCCTGGCTCTGCTACGTAATAGCCAGATGGCCATTTAATCTCTCTGGGCTTCTGTTTCCTCACTTTAAAAATGATGGTAATAGTACCTACCCCATAGGGTTCTATGTGGGTGAAATAAGTTAATTTCAAAAGCACTTAGCACAGTGCTCTTAGAAGCTTCTCTTCACTCTTTGCCTCATGGTCCTCAAATCGCTTATGCCTCTTTCCATAAAGCTAGGTGTACAGACAGATACCTGGGAAACCTTCCGAGAATCGGAATTTGACTCTCAGTATATATTATCCTTGGAGAGACACTGAGGCATGTTAGTACAGAGAAAGAGGGAAGGTGGATGGGACCTAGTAGAGAACATGGTCAGCAGAGAACATGGCTGAGACCCCGCCCGGAAACCCCCTGTTACTAAGTACAAAGCTGGAAAGACCCCACCTAGAACCTAAGTCCTGGCCACAAGGTCCCATTTAAAACTCTTTCTGGGGTCTACTCCACACAGGCCTCCCATTGGCCCCCTGAGAGCTAATAGGCGGTAATTGTAAGGCAACCAATCAGAATAGCAAACAGCGGGGGCCTTCCCAACACTTGGAAGGGGGAGGAGGAAGGGGCTTAAAAAGGCCTAACCTGGGGCTCCACATATGCGACTCACCCTGCAGCACACCTGCAATCCATGCCACGGATTGTGTGCTTCTCTCTCTTCTTGTTTTTCATAAACTCTTTACTCCCTTGCCTACCCTATGGCGTGTCCTTAAATTCTTTTATGCGATATAAGCCAAGAACCTGGAAGCCCAGAACAGAGAGCGTTCTGCTAACAACACTTCTTTTTTTTTATTTTTCTTTTTTTATTTTTTATTTATTTTACCGGGAGGTCCCAGGGATCGAACCCAGGTCCCTCCATATGGTAGACGGACGCCCAACCAGTTGAGCCACATCCGCCCCCATGCTAACAACACTTCTTAGCTTCTCCCACAGCAGTGACTCTCAAAATTTTCTCAATACTGTAGGAAGACATTTACCTTGTAAGCAAGGATCCACGTATACCCTCATATTAATATATGAAATAACACCTTTATATAGCACGTGCCAACTCCTTTTCCAAATGCTTTCTGTATATTAATATAATCCTCAGGACAAACTTATGATGTGGGCGCTGTCATTGTCTCATTTTTTATTTATTTATTTATTTATTTATTTATTTATTTATTAAAGATTTTATTTATTTATTCATTTATCCCCCCCTTACTGCTTGTGCTCGCTGGGTCAGCTAACCACGCCGTGCGGGCGGGCTTGCCTTCACCAGGAGGTCCTGGGAATCGAACCCGGGGCCTCCCATATGGTAAACGGGAGCCCTACTGATTGAGCCACAGCCGCTTCCCCATTGTCCTCATTTTAAAGGCAAAGAAATTGAAGCAGAGAAAGATTAAGTGGCTGAGTTAGAATTCTAACAGTGTGTGTGTGTTTGTGTGTGTGTAAAACATGTTTTTAAAGTATCAAAAGAATACCCTTATGAAGCACAGGACACTGATGTCTTCTGTTCCATGAAATGTAAAACATGCTGATCTTGATTTCCTAAACTGATTTCCCAACCCACTAATGAAAGTCTGAAAGACCCCGGCCTACACGGTTTACCCCGAAAGAGAGATCGGGGAATGAGGAGAGAACTCCCGAGGGGAAGTGTGGCCTTTCTTCAGGGTGGTGGATTTCTCTCGCTGGGTGTGTTGAGGAGTACGGGGGCCTCTGAGATGATGGTTCCCAAATGTGAGGATTCCAAGGAGGCTGCTTAGACACTCAGGCATTGCTGGAGAGGCAAAGGCTCCTGCTGGGGTCAGGCCTCAGTTCCCGGCTGGCAGTTTCTGCTGATAACTCTCAGAAGAGGCTTGGCTGGGGGATATTGTTGGTTGATCTTATCATTTGCCAGCCTCAAATCAGGGAAAGGCATTCCAACCCGGAGCCCCTGCCTGGAGCTGCGGACCTGCAGCTGATGGCTGCAGGGGAAGTACCTGCATGTCCTCTTTATGAGCTGATTGATGTTCTAGTGACAATACTTTATGTTTTGTTTTTAGGTTTAACTTTTTTGAATCGTTTTCATATTAATTAAGTTATTTTTTGCTCACAAGAGCTGGGACTTCAGTTCCATTCCCATTTTTATAGGAAAAGAGAGACGCAGAGATGTTAAATGATTCAGCCACGGCTCAGAGGAGACTAGCAGGCAGTTCTCCTAGCTTCCAGTTCCGGTTATTTCAGCTACAGAATACATGATTGATTTTGTGATTCTGTATTAACCATGGAAGGAAGTGGATTCAAAAAGGCCACATAACTATCTGAGGTTCATCATTCGGCTGCTTTGTTCTTTGGCCTCAGGTGCCCACTGGGGATCACAGTGGAGGAATTCCCACCCTAGGATGGCCTAATGCATAGGCCAAAGGAAGGAGGAGTAAACCACGACTTTCCTCTGCCTAGAGGTGGTATCAGCGTTAGCCCAATAAGGCTTGAGATCTGTATTGACATCCCCAGTGGGTTAAAATTCCGGCCAGCCAGATAATGGTTAAACCAAAGACTGGGAGGCCAGGAAAAGTGTAAACCAAGCGACGTTGTTTTGTGGTCCTTTAGGAGGAGACTCCATCTCTTGGAGATGTTTGCTAAGGCCCTGTGCCTCTGGAGGAGAGAGGGAGGACAGGATCAGCCCTGACAGCTCTGGGGTGTGCTGAGGATCTCCCCCCTCCCCAACAAGGCCTGCTGGTGGTTGGTTCCCACTAAACCCGCCTTTGAGAGCCTTTCCCCATGTCCCTATTCTGAGCCATCCACAGCTGTTGTGCAGGGCAGCTGTCTCCCCAGCCCCAGCTTGGGTTTCTCACAGGCACAGGGAATGTCGTGACACCCACTGTCTATATCCTGGATCAGGAAAGCCAGGCTCTTACCCAGCCACTGCCTCTCTACCTCTCTTCAGTTCTGGTGTTTCTTTTAATGGTTTAAAAAGTTAGGAAAATATTTTTCAGAGCTGTATTTGCTCCTGAAGGATCCCAGCTTCCTCCTGCTGGGAGTGAGCCTTCAAAGAGCATTATATCAATTGATCCATGAGGAACTATTTATTAAGCAGGAACCACTTTGTGCTCATGTGCATCCATCACAGGACTCTACAGTCTGGCCCCTAAATACCTTCCAACTCCATTTAGGTCTGAGGAATAGATGCAATCATAACTATAAAGCATTTCCAACAGAGCTTGGAACATGGTCAACACACAAAAAATGCTAGTAACTCTTAGATGGATTCCTTCCCAACATGACCCCTGACCTAGTCGGGGGCGCTGATATTCTCCCACCACCTCACTGAGGTTCACTTTGTGGAATGCCCACCCTCCTTCTCCCAAATGCTCCCACCTCCATGCTGCTGCCTTCCCTGATCGTCTTCCCGACTCCCCGTTCATACAGTGCTGGCTTTGTTTTTTGCTTTCTTGCTTGTCTTTGCCTGGGTCTAGTCACTAGACAGAGGGCTCCTCAAGGGTAGAGACCATATCTCTGTGTTTAGGACTGTGGGTGCTCAGAACAAGTCTGTGAATGAATGACCGATGCTTGTCTCTAACTTCACAGGGGAGGGGGCTCTCTGTGGGCTGGGGATGTTTAAGGCTCTCTGGAAGAGGTGGCATTTGAGCATTTGTGCTCAGCCTCCTCCCCCAGGAGATCTGGATTCAGTACACATCTGGGATGGAGTCCGGGAATCTACTTTTCGGGAGTTCCTCAGGCTAGAAGATAATCGGTTTGGCTGGGATGTGCTACCTTGAAGGCTGGTTTGTTCTAAAGGCCATAAAGGAGTAGGACATCCCAAGGAGAAGGAAGGCAGGACTAAAGTGGTGTAAAACAGGCATGCCTAAGGGTGTCTGGGAGATATTGAAAGCTCAGACTGGCTGGACTAGACAAATTACACATGTGAGCAGTAGAATATAGTGTTTGAATGATGAATGGGATGCACTATATTGGCCTTGGATGCCAGGCCAAGGAGTTAGGCCTTTATGCAGCAGGCAGGTGGAGGGAGGTGAACACCGAACATTTCTGGGCAAGAGAGCAACGTGATGAAAACAGGATACATCAAAGCGTACCCTGCAGAGGAGAAACTGCCTTTATTTTTAAAACCCAAGGACAGAATCCTAAACTTCCTCTTATCGCTCATTCCAAGTGCTTCTTTGGTGTCTAACCCTAATCCTTTCCTGCTGTAAATAAAGTCCAATTTGCCTCATAGGAGTTGGAAAACAGCTGGACATGGCCCAGCAACTGGAAAGAAAAGTCATTCTCCCATTTCTGCCAGCAAGAACTCACATACCTTGGTGGAACAAGAGTGTATTCCAGGGTTCTGAGCCAGGCTGGCTGTGCCCCGGGCACATGAAGGCACTGAAGCCTGCACTGAATTGGGTGCCCTCTTCCAGGGGCATGGGTTTGGGATCATTGGAGCCAGCATGGAATTAGAAGCCCTTGATTTGTCCCTGAGGTGCTGCCCTCCCCCGTTCCGGCATATGGTGGGGTTCCTTTGAAAAGTGTATGGGCACCAATTCACGCATCTCCAGGCCTCCTGTCCCATTGTGTAGGTAATAAAAATGAGGGTGTTAGAGGCTTTGAGCCAGGGAGATAAAGGCCTAGAAGAAGAAAGACAAAGCATGATATAGGGAGAGGGCACAGGTTAAGGGGGGTTCACTAGTTCTCATAGCAGCTTGGTTGGGATATCCATTTGACACCTGACAATGGGATCTGCCAGGAGCCACGGAGACAGCAGGTGTCTGTTCCCCTCCAGAGGCCTGGGCTAGACCATCCCCAGGCTAGGGGGAGTGGTCACTAGTTAGAGTCTGTCTCATCCTTCAAGGGTCCTCGTCTGCCATTCCCTTGGCTCATTTCTTCCATTTGTCCCATGCACAAGTATCTGATGGAATCACAGAGACACAAACCTCTGAAAAAGAAAGCTTTTCTTGAACAGGGAATTTCTTCTCCCTGGGCTCTGAGGACAAGTGGAACATTCCATTTAAAGGGTGAAACAGGAACAGGTGAGTGTACAGTGCAGAAAAGAGGACTGAGAGACACAGGTGGAGGAGTGCAGCTGAGCCACTCAGACTGTCCACCTCTACCTCCTCCACTTTCCTAACTGCTCGAGGGCAGCTTGCTTCTTGAGACCTGACCCCAAAATGCCAGGATGGCAGGATATGGCTCTGGGACTCCTAAAGAGGCCAGGTAAGAGACAGCTTCTCAGAAGACACTATGCCTTCCGTCTGGGGGCCTTCACTTCCCACCCACCCAGACTGGTGTTTCCCACAGTTGCGAGGGCGCCATTCCCATTGTACTCTATGTGCAGAGTGCCCACTGAGCTTCCGCAGAGGCTGGGAAGTTGGTGCCAGCAGATAAGTGGGAGGGTAGGTTTGGACACTTTTCTGGGTTCTAGACAAACAATAGGGACCTTTCCAGGAAGCTTGGGGGAGGGCGTTGCCTGTAAGAGGATCCCAGGTGGATGCTCTGTGGCGGTGGCTTGAACAGGCTTTTGTATTTGTTGGTGATTGCTTAATTAGACACCTACATGGTGCTCTCTGATAATGACCACAGCTCCCAGGGAGATGACTGATAAGAGGTGAGTGGCCTCAGGGTGCTGGGTGAAGATCTCAAGGACAACCACCTGAAAACAGGGGGAGTGGAGGTAAAGCATCACACAATTTCCTTGGGCCAATACAGAATTTAGACCATCAAAGAGAGTGGGCATTTTGTTTTCTCTCTAGGGACTGGGAAGAGAACTGGTGGGTTTGGGACCTGCTTCTGTCTCTAATATTAAACATCCTAGGTGAACTTGAAAAACGGGGAGTCACTGAGGCCAGATGAGGCCAGCACTGTGTATGTTTTGGAGAGGGAGCTAATATCCTGAGGTGGAGGGCAACCATGCACCCTGACTTTAGGTTGGGAAGAGAGGAGGATGGGAAGTTCTGTCGATTGGGTGGAGGGGAGCATCTCTAAGAATTTTGACACTCTGACCGGGTAGATGATTAGGAACCATTCTGGGATTTAAAGCTGAGTTTTGATAATAGGCTGGGAACCTTGCTGCGAATGTTTCAGCGCTTCTCAGAGAGGACGCTAGAGGCAAACTGATGCTGGTAATTTTCTGCTGTTGACTGGCAGGAGAGGTTGGGTTTAAGCATTTACGACTCTTCTGTGCTGTCCCCAGCACTTCTCTGAGGGGCCCATTCCTAGATCTGGGGCTGCTGTGGTATCGGGCAGAGCCCCAGTCACTGCTGGCCTTCTCTCAGGTGAGCCAGCCAAATATTTACCGAAAGCAAGGCTGCAGAGAAAAGGTGCCAGGACCCAGGCAAATGGAGTGTTTGTGCTGCCCCAACAATGCCACACCCCACGGACTCCTGAGCCCCACGGCCCTGCGTTGTGGGAAAGCACATGGCTATGTGCCACATGCTAGCCAAGGAGATGCCACACTCTGCCCTCAGGCATCTCTGGGTTGCTGGCATCCTGGCTTCGGATAATCTTCAGTCTTGTTTCCTTCATCCTAGGAAGGTGGGAATACTTTGTCAGGGGGAATCTGGCTAGGGTCTGCAGGACTGCTGGATGCTGCTTTTCGCTGAGCTTCTTGTTCTGGGAAATAGAAACGATCATTTTGGCCCATTTCCAGGGCAGCGATGTTCTGCTGTCATAGAAGCTTTGGACTGTAGGGAAAAGACTGTAAAGTTTGGTGCCAGACAGATCTTGCCTTGAATTTTGTCCTTGCCGATTACTAGCTGTGAGGCCTTGGGGAAGGTAGCGAACTCCTCTAATCACGGACTTCCTGTTCTGTAAAATGGGAATGCTACCACCCACCTCATGAAGTTTCTGTGAGAATTCAATGAAATAATACGTCTGTAGTGCCTATAACAGTGCCAGCTCCTCGTAAACACTCACATGCTATGTATTGGCACCACTATTTTGTGGCACCAAGTTGTTGCCTCTACTGTGAGAGGTAAGGACAAGGAACGGAAGGGCCTAAGACCAGAGGAAATGCTTGAGTGTGAGGGATTTAGTTTAGATCTCAGTATGCCTTTTCTGAGCTTAAGGATTTTAGGACCCACATTGTTGTGGGTGACGAGGGAGTTTCCTCCTGTAAAGAAACAAAATGATTCCCTTTGCTGCGTGAACTGAGTGCTTTCCTGTTGGGAAGCAGGAGGAGGGACTATATTCAGTTTCATTCAATAAACATTTTTGAGCAAGGGCATTTCCAGTTCCAAAGAGTCGGTGATTCTGTGTCCTTTGAACATCTTGGAAGGAAGAAATATTTGAAAACTCTGTTATATCTGGCAATTATCATTAGTTTTTTGTTACCTACTCAGGAAGTCTTAGTCTGTTTAGTTCCAGAACTAGAAACAATGGGTGGAAGTAGAAAGGCTTTCTAGCCGTACTCTCCAACAATGGCACCAGCTACCTTCAAAGTAGTGAACGCCTTATCCCTACAGGTGTTTAGGCAGCATCGGGATGATTGCCTTTCATGGGTGCTATAGAGAGAGGACTTTTCCTGCGTTGGGTGGGAGGGCAGACTGCTCAATGCTGAGATCCCTCCCAAATGTGGGAGACCGATTCTGGGATCACTGAAGTCTCCCCACTGAAGACTGGGGATGGGTTTTTCTACTGGGGTAGGGTATCAGAGATTGGAATTAGGGAAAAATTTCCCTGGGACTTCCTGACTTCCTTCCTCAAAGCAAAGCTCCTTTAATCTGGGCAAGTCTCAATTCTAACATCTTCCTTCTCCCCAAATATTCTTTACTATGACCTATTCCAGAGACTTTGAGCTTTGGGGCACTGTTGGCTGCTGCATGCTCAGACCCAGCCTCTGTTTTAGGTGGCTTCCCCCTGCAGTGCTGGGCCTGGATCCTTTTCCTGTTTTCCAAACCATCTCTAGCAGGATGGGAGATTAGCAATCAAGCCACTATTTATTGAATTCCTACTAGGTGCAAGGCCCTGGAGTAGGAACTGAGGGGGAGACAAAGGAGTTGTAATAAATAACCCCAGCCCTTAAAAACCTTCAGTCTCTCCTTTGGAAACAAGTCTTATACCTGTAAAAAGGCAGCTGCCAATACAAGGCTATATGTAAATAACAATGGAGTGGTACAAATAACACAGATAGTAGGAATGTATGGGAGAGTAATAGATAGCTGGTAGTGGCAAGGTGGCACTTTGAACTGGGCCAGTGGATTTTGGACACTGATTATTGTTGGGGTGACAGACTGGGCTGGAGGAAGGGGAGTCAAATTTGACCTGGAGCTTATAAGCCTGTTTGACTGGGGAAGTTATGAGGATACTGATAGAAGTAAGAGAGCTTCAACAGGGAGCCCATTTATAATTGTTTTAATATACATAAGTTACAGTATTCAAATGGTACAGAAAAATATTCAATGAAAAGCCTCCTTCCTGCCCCATCTCTGATCTAATCTCCCCTTCCCCTCACTGCTGGTCAGTTTCTATTTTCTAGCGTGTCCTTCCTGAGATGCTCAAGGCCAAGTGTTGACAAACTGTGGCCTGTGGGCCAAATTGGACCCACCACCTGTTTTGGTACGGCCTGTGAGCTAAGAATGGTGTTTACATTTTTAAATGGATGAAAAAAAGATCAAAAGAAGAACAACATTTTGTGATACTTGGAAATGATATGAAATTCAAATTTCATTGTCCACAAATTGAGTTTTATGGGAACATAGCCACACTCGCTTGCTCATCTCTTTGTTTACATTGAATCATTTATGTATTGTCTGTGGTTGATTTTGCACTACAGTAGCAGAGTGGGGTAGTTGCAAAGGAGACTGTATGGCCCATGAAGCTGAAAGTATTTAATCTCCATTCCTCTACAAAAAAATGTTTGCTAACCCCAGTTCTAGGCAAGTATAATCATATTGTTAGTTATGAGGTGTTTTTTTTTTTTTTTAAAGTCAAACGGTAGTATATACTAAATTGATTGCCCTGCCCCACACTGTTTTCATCTACTCTATCTTGGAGACTGCTCCTTATCAACAGCATGATATATTTAGTCCGTGGGTGGTCAATCTTAATTGGATTTGAGACTTGCTGAGTTGCAGGGAAGACTGGTTCTCCTGGGCTTGGACTTGGGGACTGAAGTCTGGAACCTGCAGCATTTGAGAGACAGCTGTGGGGAGGTCTTCAGTGTGGCTCTGTCTATGACCTTGGCCTGTAGGTCAGAGAGTTCCCTTTATAGAAATGAAGCATTGCATTCTGAGCAATTCTGCACAAAGTAAACTCTCGATGTTAACAGTTTGAGTGACATAAAGACAATGAGAAATATTAAACCAACACCTGAAGGAACAGTAAATACTAGAAGCAGTTAAGTCACCTTCTGAGTCAGAAATAAGCTAGTAAAAGGTAGTGCAAGCAGTGAATGGAGCAGGGAAGGCAGTGGACGTTTATGGAGCACCTACTGCATGCCGACTGCTTTACACATGTTACCTGATTTATTCGTTGCTCTCTGAGGTGGGTATCATTAGCCTCATTTTACAAATGAGGACACTGAGGCTCAGGGAGGTTAAGTGATTTTTCTCACACTCAGTGATTCACTTGTGTACCTATCAAGCTCATCTACAAAATGAGGCAGTTGTCACCCAAATTGCTATGGTCCCTTCCCACTCTCACCTGGCCTGATTCTATTACCGGTGGAAACATAAGGGAAAGGGGGCAACCCTGTAAGAGCCATATGCAGAAAATGGAAGAGGAGAGAAGAAGGTGAGCTAAGTAATTGGTAAATGCCAGGCCCAGCTATCTGGAATCGGATCCTTAGGAGACTATTTTTCCTTGGCATGGAGGAAGAGTCCTAAGCTGTGCTCTGCTCCTAAGCTGGAAACATTTCCCACTCCCCTCGTTGCCATGACCCTGAGCACTGCTTTGGTTTCTGGACTTGAACTGCTGGAGGGGGTTTGGGAGTGGCAGTGACAGCAGCCTGTACCTGACAGGTCTCTGTCCACAGCCGCATGGCTGGGAGTTTCTGGAGGAGCTGCAGCTAGAGGGCTGTCTGATGTTACCCAGGAGCAGGCGGGCTGGGGAGCAGAGAGCGAGGAGCGAGGGCGGCAAGCCATCAGACCCAAGGAGCTGGGGGTGTGAGCATGTTTATGTAGGACTCAGCCAACCTGCAGTTTCAGATTTCAGACCCAGCTTTATCGGGAAACTTTCTCCTGGCTTTCAGTCTGTGCTGGAGCAGAGAAACAGCCAACACCGGGAGGGCTAGGGAAATTCTGGATTCCCGGGTTCTCTCCCTTGCTTCTCATGGGAACTGCATTCACCACTCTTGGCAATTTACTCAGATCTGGAGTATTTCTTCATTCCTTCAGAGGCAAGAGTCTGCGCCTTCCTGCTGGGTCCTCACTTCTAGCATGGAAGGTAAAATTGGGGGGCCTGGGGACATGAAGATCTGGGCTGAGAAGAACTGGGGCTAGCCAGACTTTTAGTAGAAAGGACCAGGAAGAAGTATTTGTGTGTTTGGCAGAAAGGAGTAACTCGCAATTTGAGGGATATGAGTAAGTATGTGCTGTGTGTGTGTGTGTGTGTGTGTGTGTGTTGGGAACAATTCTATTATATTTGGGAAGCAAATCTTTTTTTTTTTTTTTTTTTTATATCCGCTTTCTTTCATTTATCTTCTTTCCTAACACATAAGACTATCTAGTAAATGTCCATCTTCCTCGGTGTCTCCCATCAAAAACTTAGAGAAAACCTCTCACTTCTAGAGTGAACATGTTTGTCAGCTGGAGGGATGTTGCCCAGGGAGTGTAGAGATACGGGTCTGTCCTGGAGATAGGTGTCCAGAGGACTAGCGCTCATAGAGCCCTGGATTCTGGGGGAACCACCTCTAGGTCCTGTAGCTGTCTGCAGGGTGGGAAGGTGTAACCGGTATGGCATGGTAACTGGTATTTCAGCGTGGTCTTGATGTGGGATTAGTTTGAACCAGCCTTAAAGGATCAAAGCCGCAAGAGACAAGTGCCAGGAGCATTTTCTTCCAGGAACCTCAGAATTGGGCAGGATGGAGGCCAATGCCTGGGGGGATTTGGTGCTCTGCCTGAAAGTAGAAGTTTGGGTGGGAAGGTGATTGGTGGGTAGTGGGTAAGGCTGGCTGAACGGGACTCATCTTCCCAAGGTTTGTGTGGTGTTTCTGTGGCAAGGAGCAGAGATCAGGGCACCACTGCGTACAGGAGCTGGTGGGGGGCAGCCTGGCCTCGCTGCCAAGACCCTTTGTGTAGTCACCAGTCACCTACCCCCGTGGGTAGCACATGCTGTGAGGCAGGATCTGGCAGGAAGGGTGGGTGGGCCAAGTCGAATGGGACTCGGCATGAGGCTGGAGGTGGCTTTCGAAAAACAGATTTGGGGTGGTGAGATATGCATCAGGAGAGGAGGGTGGTGGAGAGAGCTGGGGGTGGGATAGAAAGGAATAAGAGGGGACTGAGAGTCCTAAACTCGGATACATTCCAAAGCTGCAGCCAGCCACAGGATCTCAACTCTGAATATAGATGTAACCCGGAATAGTTGAGAAAGCTAGGGATCTCCTACTGACTTCTGAAAATATGATGAGATAGATGTAAGAGGGGGTGTGGGCTGAGCAAAGTGCAGTGAAAACACATTTTCAGCACAAGAAATCTTACAGTGCAAATGAAGCTGGGAGACAATCATACAGCCATTTGTTAGGGAATATAATTAATAGGTTGCACAGTCTGGTTATTTTTAAAACTATGGGCATTAAAAAAAATATTTTAAATTTGTATCACCAGCTGCTTCCCAATAGAATTTCCAGTGTCTTTGTATATTTGGTAGATGGTGCTATGCATAATTTTGGCCAGCAGATAATAATAGCCCCTCACTTTCGTTCAGTCATGCTGGCTTTCGGCACGCTCGTATTCTAGCTCAGCTCAGCAGCAGTAACCTGGTACCTACTCTCTCCTAGGCACGGTGCTAGATATTGAGCATAGGCAGGCAGGTGAGACCTGTTCCTACCCTTAAGGATCTCACAGTCTGACTACAGTCTTGGAAGGAAGACAGGGCCAGTATTAATCCTACAATACAGATGCGGAAACTGGAGCTGAAAGATGCTAAATGAAGCCTGGTTAGTCAGCAGAAGGGCAGGGATTAGGATCAAAATCCAACTCCAACCCAGTGCTAGATTGTGTTTCTCCCTTCTGCTCCACAGTGCTGTATCTTTGTCTCTCCACTTACTCATCCCACATCCTTTCTCCATCAGAGTGATGAGAAAGAAGCAATATTCCGTGCAAGGCCGAATGGGAAACTGCTCCCTGGGATGGAGTCAGTCCTCTAGGGCTCCTAAGCACGGGATTGCAGCAGCGGCATCATGGCTGCTCTGTTGCTGATTTAACTCTTTACCACCCACCAGAGGCCTGCTTTAGCTCTCATATTGTCTTCTTTTCTCTTCTCCCTGGATTATTTGAACAGGCCAATGGGACAGTAAAATTCAGGGATTCACAGAAACTTGGGAAGTCCAACATGGAGCTAGGTGTTCACTGAACACTCATTAATAAAATATCAACCTGCATTTGCTCAGTGCTTTGTAATTGAAAGAGTGCTTTTATATATGCGAAGGATAGGTTGTTTGTTGACATCCCTCTCCTTTCTGCATATGCCCAGCTCGGATTTCCTGGAAAGGTCTGAATTTTCAAAGTTTAGGGTCTTTCTCTTAATTTTTAGGCTTGGGCTAAAACAGACATAGAGAGGTCACCTGGTCCAGTGATTCCCAAATTTTGGTCTGTGACAGAATTTTCACCAATCTGAGGTGAAAGGGGTAAAAAAAGGAAAATATATGGATTTTTTTCCCCAAAAAGCTAAATGTGTTCAGTTTAAAGGACTTCTTTGGGGGAGATGTGCTAAAATAGTTATTCTGAGGTTCTTCTTAGGCTTTCTTGTTCTTTTCATGAACTGATGGCAAGAGTAGATGGTAGTTGGGCTTTTAAAATGTCCTTATTTGGCAAAATAAAAAGTTGGCAACCTTATATTGGTTCCTCAGATTTCATTTTCAAAAAATTTTACTGGTCCATGAAATCCAAAACTCTTGCCTCCAGGCCGGACCTTCTTCAAACTGACAGAATCTCTCTGATAAGGGCTCTTTGGGGCAGATTCCTGAAGTAGGTATCAGAAGACCAGATTCTGATCTGGTCTTTTCCTGAGGCCCTTGGAATATGATAACCTCACATTGAATCTTTTTCCCCATTTTTAAGTTGTGGAAGGTTCCCACCTCCATGATAAGGGCCCTGGCAAGGGAATGTGTTTTCACTTCCTCTTCCCCTTTGTCCCCTATTGTGGGCTTCAGAGCCCTCCTCCCTCTGAGGGGCTCTGGGATCCAGACTTGCCAGTTCCTACTCCCACAGCCATTTTTGGACATGAGTTATTATAGACCAAAAAGATTTGTGGATTGTATAATGGGAGCAGCATGAGATACAGATTACATTTGGGGTCTTGGTGACCAATGTTAATCATTTGGAAACACCCCTTTAACTTGATGGTCAAGGGTCAAGGGCATTTAGAAACATTGATATCAGTTTTTGCAATGGTGAATTCTTTTTGAGCTCTCGAGAAAATAGACCGGAGGTTATCTAAACTTGGAGGCTCCTGGAGGCATTAGAGTGTATGGGTTCTTCTTCCTTCTGAAGATTCAGGCCTAGAATAGCAACAAATATGTGGGAATCCCCAGGCAGATCCCAGCTGCCAGAGTCTGAGCCACGTGGTTGGGTGTCCACATGTGTGCAGACTTGTATGAGAGGAAGTGTTTAGGGGAAAATCACTTTGAAACCATCCTGGAAATGGAATTAAATGCTCTTTTTTGAAGTTCATTCTAGGGCCCCCCCCCCTTTTTTTTTCTGAAAGAAGATGCCCAGGAACTTCTTTGTAGGAGAGAATTTTCTGATTTTCCATCCCATGTCCAGGCACTAATACAAGAGCCCACCTTACCTAGGAAAGCAGTTGAGGTTCTGCTTAAATTTGGAGGAGTGGATGGCAGACCTTCAAGGTCTCCTGGGGCAGATAAAAGTAGGATAAACTGCTAAAGCAAATCAGGGAGGCAGGGCCCCAATCTGGAAGACCAAGCCAAGGTGCACAAGATCCTGGAGAGTGGTTTCTGGATAGTGAAGGGTCAGTGTAAAGCAGAGGCCCTAAGAACAGTGCTGCAGGAAAACCTAAATCTGTGACTTGATGGTCGACACCGCAGACTGTGCAGACCAGCTGAGGGGAAGAGATGAAGTGAAAGGGGATCCCAGAAGTGCATGTTAAAGACCTCTGCCACCTGGGGAGCTTCTGCACAATAGACACTTCCTTGGTCATCGATGGCTCCACCTAGATTTGGGGCAGGAGAGTGACGGTGAAAAGGCAGTGGCTTTCTTAGCTCTTCTTTGGTTCAGTGGTGATTTTCCCCAATGAGGCTTTGATGAGGATTTTGTCCTAACTTTGGAGAAGTTTGGAACACAGAGTCAGGGAGTACAGTCAAATTCTTGGAGAACAATAGAATACCTTCTGAGATATTCAAGCCAGAAAGGCTGAAGGTGTTAAGCATTCAGCTTTTTCTGAATGTAAAGGTCAACAAGGACATGGCTGGGACTTTTACAGATGCCGCTTCTTTGTCATGGTGAGGCTATGGAAAGGAGTATCTGGACTTCAGGACTAGCTTTGTCTCCTACTTGCCAAGTGGTCTTGGATAATTCACACTCTCTCTCTGGGCCTCAGATTCCTCATCTGTGAAATAAGGTAATTAAATTTGAGTGCCACCATCTTATTCATTTAACTCTACGTGCCTCAGTTCTCCATTTAACAGGAGTATTTCCAAGAACTTCAGATAGACCTTGTTACTCTCAGAGGAGAGTGTACTACCCTTTTCAGAGTTGCAGGTCTACTGTCCAACAACTGTATGTCTGTTGGAAAAGTGGTTCAAGGTGACAGGGTTGAATTGTGAGTTCTCAAGATAGCAGATCCAGGGTCAGAACTGGGAAGCCTACCTGGATTGTGCCTTGAAAGGGCTCCAGAGTCTCTAACAAACAAGAGATCTGAGAAGAATTGCCCAATATTGTTCACTGTGATTGGCTATGGCTGGTTACCTATTTTAAAAGCCTCCTGGGGCCATGAAACAGCATCAGGAGAAACATGCCAAACCTGTTCCACTGTATGTTGAATATACTTGTTTCTCACCCCAAAGTGTCCTATCTTCATCCTCTTCCTCACTCTCAGCATCTTTCCTTCCTTCAGTTCAGTTGCCCATAAACTTCAGTTTCCTTGTGCCTCAGTCATTTATTCCCCTGGGAACACCTCTAGGGATGCAGTGGTACAAATGAAGCTGAGGGATGATGGTGGAAAAAAGCCCAAGGAGGTGGGGAGGAGGGAGGCATGCTTGGAATCTTCAGGCATGTCTATACCTGAAGTCCTACCAAATGATAACAAGACACTGTTGTTTCCAGCTCTGTTCTGGGTGCAAAGAAGGAGACTCTTACAGGCTGATGGGCTGGTCTTTGGATTCTCTCTCCTTCCCCATGCCAACTTGTGTGTTCCAAGGAGCCTGCTCGAGGCTGCAGGAACCCAGGGGCTCTCCAGATTGGTGATGAGGCAAGTGCTTTGAATGACTGTCAAGGTCTTTAGCTTAAAAAACTCAGGTGACTCTCCTGAAACCCCTGTCTTCAGGGGCTGGAGGAATGGCATATACATCTCCACAATTTGTTATCTGAAACCCTTGGGGCCTGTGGATTTTAGAATAGTACATGGTACATATACTGTATATTACATAAAACCACCAGCAGAATCTGGAGCAAATCTGTAATAAAACATATTAATATTTCTGCAGCAAGTCTTATCTAAATCGTCAAGTAAGTGGGATAAATAAAGACTACAAAGAGTCTCATGCTAGTTCAGGTCATTCTTTGTTGCTCAGTAGGTTCGAGGTCAGATTTTGCTACCAACTGAGTTAGGAAAAAACTTCGAGTTTTCAGGTCTCAGTGGATTTTGGAATGCTGTTAGGGCATTGTGGTCCTGCATTGCCTCATATAATCCTACAAGGTGAGAATTAATATTCCCATTTTACAGATGAGGAAACTAGGGCTTAGAGAGAGGATCAGTAACTTGCTTAATGCCATTCAACTGATAAATGGCTGTGCTGTGCTTCCAGTCCAGGTCTGTCTGCCTCTAAAGCCAGGCTCTTTCCTGAGGTATAGTACATCTTTACTCTCTAGCAGTAAGTGAAGGAGAGTTGGGGTGGGGATGGGAAGCTTCAGTTTTGGCATCTTCCCCAATTAGGGAGACACTTTCTGCACATCTGACAGGGATAATTTATTGGCTTGATCTTATTTATATATTGACTTCTGGGATCCCAGTAGACAAAAGGCTCAGAAGAGAGGAACCTAATGTTCAGTCAACTTTGTGGCTTACAAGATGAATCCAGCTGGCTTTGTAGGGGTTGTGAGAGACAAGAACAAATGGGGTCAAGTTGGGTTTAGTGAGAGAAGCATCATCTGCAGTGGAAACAACCCTGTGCAGAACCAGTGGAATGCACAGTACTTCCTGCTTCCCCACCCATTGCCTGGGCTGTGGACAGCCGCCTTGCCCTGAGTAGGCACCAGTCTTGAGAGAAGATCTGACTGAAAGAATCACGAATCCCAGATAAGGATGAAAGTCATGTGCAGCTTGAAATAGGGAGAATTCAATTAGGGGTCTCGTAGGTCTTCATTAGTAATTTGGAGAAAAAGGTCAAATGAAGTGCTAATTCAATCTATTGAAGATGCACAATGTGCTTTTACCACTTTATTGGAAAGATGGACATTGGTCTGTTGTCTGGACAATGGCATAGATAACTTCCCTCCCCTTATCTTTTAAGTGCTGTCAGATGGGAACTCTGGGTCATCTCTAGGTCAGGCAAGATCTGAACTCTTAATATGCACGCTCACGTCTCCAAGGAGTCCAGTGTCTGTGTGTCTGCAGCGAGGAGCCTGCCTGCTATCAATGGGCTCTAAGCAGCATAGGGGCCAGGCTCTCTAGTGAGGCACAGGCCTGTGCTGTGTCCTTCACTAAGAAGACAGCCATTAAGGAGGGTGGTAGGTTAGTTGCCATAGGAACAAGGAACATCTGCTCCAGCCAACTAGAGAACAGATGGGGGAAAATCTTCTTAAAGGAACCATTAGCCCATAGAACTGGTGCCAAGGACATAGGTTTTTCTAAAGGGGCAGATTGGACCCCTTGCTTGGCCTTAGAGAACTGTGAGGCTCTAAAGGACCTGCATTTGCTTTGGAGAGTGCAGGTTCTTCTCCCCTGAATGATGACTCTCCTCTGGGAACATGTCTCAAAGCTGTGGTAGCTTATTGGTTGCCAGCTCAGAGCTCCTGGAGTCTTTGTCAGTAGCACTCACCTGCCACCTTCCTTAGGGATCTTAACTCGCCTATAGGGCTACATCCACTTCTCCGGCTTCCATCGCCCTCTTGAACATCCTAGATACTTTTCTAAACTGGGTAGTAGTAAACTTATCTGCTTTCTCGGGACTCTTATTTTTATCATCATCCTCCCAGAGGCCCTAATCTCTAAGCCCGAGAGACTCTCAGCACCCTTCCCTGCTACCCTTAGGCAAACTTCCCAGTTCCTTTCCTTCCTCCCTTTCTTTTGCCTTCCTTCCCTTCCTCACACCAAGCATGCATGCCAAGTCCAGATTAGACATTGGGTCCTCCAGAAGTTGTTTAGAACTGTTAGAACTTCTAGGTACAAGTAATGTAAACCTATCCAAACCAGGCTAAGCCCCAAAGGGGATTTTATTAAAAGGGAACTGCTGTGTCCCTCAGAACTCAAGGTCAGAGAAATGACTGGATGGCCGAAATGAACTAGAACCAAGAAGCTGAATGCCTCAGAAGCCTCGTTGCCTTTGCTCCTGTCCTGGTGCAGACTAAACACTCTCTGCTTCCTGGTCAGTCCATAGGAAGAAAAGATGGCCTCCAATAGCTCTCTCTTGGCACCCGACCAGTCCAGTCACCTGGAGAAGGACTGGCTCTCTCTTGATCCGAATTTCTTCCTAGGGGAGGAATTTTGGCTAAGCTCAGATCAGTGGCTGCCCCTGGACCAATCACTGGCCACCAGGAGAAAGCCATCAAGTTTGGGGAACGTGGCTATTACCACTATAACCATATGGATATTGGGGTGGAGGGAGTTTCTAGAAAGGAGTTAATACTTTCTATCATGCATTAGCCCATCTTGGACCTCCAAGCCTAGAGGAGTTTGGCTTGGAGAGTTTACACCTCCCTGACCTTTCTTGGCTGACCCTGGGGACTAGCAAGGACTGGTGGGTAGCATGGCAGTAAGACTGAAGGAGCCCAGCGCATGACTGTGGTATCATTGCTATTACCATGGTGGAAAAGAATGGAAGCTGGACCTTGAAGGCTGTTCAGTTCCCCTACCCAACCCACAGATCAAACTCTGTCCTTTTAGTAAATTCCTTCATAAAAGATTTTATTGTTTCATCAGACACTAGGGAGTCAATGTCTAAAAGTCTCACAGTTGGAAAGCTTGTCACTGTTTTTAAACTCAGGCTTTCATAATGTAATTGAGTCTATTGACCCTCACTCATAATGTCATTGAATCTTTGAGCTCATGAAGAGAACGAATGCCACCATCTTGTTTAGGTTAGAACTGAATCAGTCAATAGACATCATCCCATGCAGGACAGGGGTTTGGGCCAGGGTCTCTAGCAATTTAGCACTACATGGCTGGTACTGCCTTTCATCCAAATAGCCTCCAGAGAGGAGAAGAGACAATACTTGTCTACTCATGGAAATGGCAGAGAGCACTCCTCCAGCTTCCTCCTTCCCAACCACAAGCTTGATGAAACCAGAGCCAGCTTTGGACCACAAGAAAGGATGGAGGTCAGGCAGGCCAAGGGGGAGGGGTAGGAGGTGTAGGGAGAGGACAGCAAAGGGGTCCAAGAACAAGGTATTATCTTCTCTCTATCGCTCACACTCATGAACCTTGGGGGAGTCTGGGTAATCAAAATCCTTTGGGATCTTTGACAAGAAAAAACTCATATTTAGCAATGTAGAGGGGACTGAAATTCAGTCTGTAAGTTTGGATACTGATAACAATAACTACTAAGTACACAACAGGCATTGCTTAAGTATTTTTACGAGGACTAACTCATTTAATCCTCCTAACAAATCCTATGAGGTAGAAACTACGATAACCCCTACTTTGCAGATGAGGAAACTGAGGCATACAGAGATTGAATAACTTGCCCAAAGTCCCACTGCTAGTAAGAAGCAGTGCCAGAATCCAAACCGGGCAGGCTGGCTTCATCCCAGACCCTCTCTGATCAGGCAACTAAGGACTAAGCAGTTCTATCCCAGATGAGCCAGGAGAAAACCCCATCTAATGTTTCATCATCTCCAGGGCAGGGTCTCTGTCCTTTATAGCTATGTGCTCAGCTCAGTGGCTTACACCAAATAGAAGCTTTTGTTGGGAAGCAGAAAATTAACAAGGGAAGAGCATTAGTCTTTGTTCCGAGATTTTCCAAGAAGAGAAAAACAATTTATATTTAGACAAGCCATGTATTTTCTTACCAGAAGGCAGTTCTAAAGGGTTAAATGTCACATCACAGACAAATGTTGTGAGCACTTCAGAGGATTTTTTAGAAAGAAGGATGTGTTAGCCAGTGACTTTCTCCATTGAATTTTTCTTTATCTCTACCCTGGTTGCTAAAATCTTTTACTGTTTCTTTTGTCCTTTACATGACGCTGTACCCCTTTTTCTTAATTCAGAAAAAGGCTTCTACCTCCCACCCCCAAACCTCCATCCACAGTAACATGGACAGGCGTGGAGCAGAAGAATCAGAGCTGGAAGGAGGAGGGGAGGGTCTCCCCGCTTAGCTGTGTGCTCTGAGGGGTGTGTTGGAGGGGGGGCGGAGACCTGAGCACTTCCCTCTTATCTTGCTGGACTCCCCTGGAGCCAGTGAGGTGGGGGTGTCTCTGGGTGGAGGAGAGGGAGGGCTGGAGGGGCCCAGGAGCTGGGCTATTTCTGTAACACAGAACACATCTGCAGCCAGCCACAGAGAAGGTCAAACTCTGGGCGCAGGGCTGGAATGCAAGGGGCCAGGCGGTGGGAGAGCTGCGGTTTCACCCCTTTGGGCTGCTTGGAGGACCACTGCCGTGCCCTCTGGGGAAGGTGGGGCCACCCACAGCAAGGCCTGAGGTGGGGAGGCTCTCAGCCCCTGTGGTGACCTTGTGTTGCTGGGGGAGAGGTCAACATCCACACACCCACTGCGCTGAGGTAGAGAGGAATTTGATTCCAATGTGTGGGGGCTCCAGTTTGCCATTAAAAATAAATCAGGTCAGGCGAAAGCCCTGTGTGAGAGGAAGGAGAAATTGCGCTGAGGAAGGGGCAGGGAGGCTCACGCAAACTGTGCGAGTGGGTGCAGTGTTCAGACATAC
Source organism: Tolypeutes matacus (assembly GCA_026826555.1). Taxonomy (NCBI): domain Eukaryota; kingdom Metazoa; phylum Chordata; class Mammalia; order Cingulata; family Chlamyphoridae; genus Tolypeutes; species Tolypeutes matacus. Next base: position 46,309,735 of record JAKSZT010054304.1, on the reverse strand, counting down.
AGACCGCCTGGGGGCACGTTTACTGGGAGGCCATGTAGCTTTGGCTTCAGGCCTCCCCACTTGCACGGCCCCCTTCTGAGGCCCCCACTAATTTGCTCTGTAATCTTTTTCTTAACGAGAACCCCCCAAATTGTATACACTTCAGGTCCCACAAAACCTGGCTCTGCCCTTGCATCCATGTACACCGACACACACACCACTCCTTCCTTGTTTCCCCCTTTACACAGCCCTTTTGCTACACACACACAGTGTCGTCTATCCTTTACCCTCACATGTGTGTGTATGTGTGTGGTTTGGGACTTGTTGAGTTTCTGTTTAAAGTTAGAAAATTGCCCTGTTCCCGTCCTGCTTTTGTCGTAGAAGGACCATCTTGGTTGAATCTGCCTGCTGCTGCCTGACCTTGGGCTACCCTGCCTTTGGCCAGGCCCTTTTCAGGCCCCTGGACCTATAATCTGCTGGTTTGTTTTCCTTCCCATGCTTGTGGATCCTTCCCAGATGAACCCAAGCCTCTCAAATGAGGAGAAGGCTCCAGATGGGAAATGGGACTGTAGATTGGGGCTTTCCCCCAATGAGCCAAAGCGCTCAGCACTCAGTGGCCTCATTTGTCTTCCCAGTCACTCTATGGCAAGGTGACTCCTTGTTTCATGTCTGGTGGCTCCAGAGGGGATCAGCACTTGCCCCTACTTTACAGCTTGATGAGTGCAGAGGAGAAAGCACTAGGGCTTAGGTCTTCTGCCCTGTTATGTCCCTGGACTTGACTTGCTTTTCATCTTCCAAGTGTGATTTGACACACACAAAAAACCTACCTTCCCAGTTCAAAGTATGCTAGGGGCACACCTTCCTCTGGTCTCGGGTATGATTATTCTGGCTCCTAGGCTAGAGGGACAGGGAACTGCCTCAGAGTCACTTAAAGGCATTTTAAACTGGGTTTAGGAATCTCTAGGTACCATCTGGATGGATAACTTCTTTAGGAACAATTATGGTGTATTCATCTTTATGCAGCCAAGTGCCAAGGGGTATTCTAGTTAAAATTAGGCCTAGGTGGCCACCACTTCCTCAGGTGAACAGTCCAATGCAGATACAGCTAGACAATGCAGATACTGAATGTTTACTAGGTGCCAGGGACTCTTTTAAATTCTTTACTAGTATAGTCTTGTTTAATCTTATGACAAAACCATGAAGCAAGTGCTTCTCATAGATGGGGGAATGAAGGCACGAGAGGTTAAGTCACTCACCCAAAGTCCTTTAGGTAGTGACCGACGGAGCCAGGATTAGAAATGGGGCAAGGCAGTCCTACGCCAGAGCCCCAAATCTTAAGGCCAATACAGATCCAACTCAGCAAAAAAATGAGCTAAGGGATTAATTTGTAGGATGATGCATGAGAAGGGAATCTCGAGTTGCACAACTAGCATCAAGTGGGAAGAGAGCCAGCTTTGGACTGTGTCTTGGGCTCTAATCCCAGTTCTCCCACTTCCTAACTGTGTAGCCTGGGGCTAGTTCCCTGACCACTCAGGTTCCTCCTCTGGAAGAGCAGAGCAGTAATCCCTCTCTTTGGAGTTTAAACAGAGACTTTGCTAGCATCGTGGCTTCCATAGATAATTTCCTTTTTCTTTCAGTGCCAGTTGTCAAGTCTTCCCAGGGAGGGTGGGGAGTGATTTGGGATTTCATGGCCAATTGTTGTTTCAGCAGGAAATGCCCACCCATCCCTCCAATGCCCTGACTTCTGGACAAGCCTTCTTGCCATTGTGGTTCCCTACTGTCCCCTCTCGGGGCTGCCTGGAAGTGGAGGGGATACAGGCTGAGGGAGAGGGGTGTATGGCTTCATGCCCTCTTGTCACCCTCTGGTCCTACTTTCTTCATCTTCTTGTTCTTAAAAACAAGGACCTTCTCTTACATAACCACAGTACAATGAACAATTTCAGACATTTAACATTGATACAATTGTAATTGTCCAACATACAGACCTTATTTAAATTTCACCAGTTGTCCTGATAATGTGATTAGATCCAGTCCAGGATCCTGTCTCTTTCGTCTCCTTTAATCTGAAAGAGTTTCTCAAAGCCTTACATTGAGGTTTTTTTTGTAGAATACAGGACTCCCTCTACCCCTTCCTGGGTTTTATCCAGTCTCCCCTTCTCCCTCTCACATCCCAACTAAGCCACAAAATTTAAAGGGGTACCAAAACAAACAAAAACACAAACAAAAATAAATGGAAAAACTCTCAGTAATCAAGACAAATAATATTTTAATGGAATTTTGTTTAAAATTAAAATTAACACAAAAATTTCCTGATGGGCAAAAAAATCAACATTTTAAATAAAGACAGGATTATCCTGTCCTGGGAATGACAGAGTGGGGCTTCTTCCTGAGGAGTGGAGAAGGGAGGGTGGAGGACCCAGAGGAGGGAGAGGAGGAGTGCAGAGGCGTGGAGCCGAGCCGGGTCTCTGACCTGGAGCTGTCTAACAGTTTCCAGCTGCTTCCACACCCATCAGACTTCCCGCCTTGGGAGCGGTTTTGGTTGATTTTCTCCCCCTCTTTTCCCATCTAATGTGTGATCTAATTAGATTCTTGGTTCTTTCTCATCTCTGCCAGTCTTCCTTGTCTTACCACCGCAGCTCTCCCTTTAGTTGATCCCATTCAGATCCTAGGTCTCCTCATTGGCATCCATCCTGGGAGCCCCTTCCGGTTCCACCACTGGCCATGATGCTAGCCCATCGGCATTCACACGTGGTTCTGGGAATGGAGCCAGAGGGGAGGGTGGGTGATCACAGGCTGGAAGCAGGTTGGTGGCAAGCAGGAAAGAGCTCTGGACTGAGGTGAGAAGACTTGAGTTTAGCCTGGCCTCCTTGGTGTAAGGGGTGGGTTATCTTAGCCAAGATCCTTAACTCTTTGCACTTCAGTCCTACCTCCTAGGACCATGGAAGAATCAAAGGAGATCATGGTGAAAGTGCTTTGGAAATCATGGTTTTGCTTGACATTTTCCCTTCTGTCTTAAATATTCCATTACTTTTGTAAATACCATCTTCAGCTCTGTCACATTATTGGGTCCAAATCCATGGAGGAGTCCCGGCTGTTGAGCTCCATGCCCGTCTTTGCCTTTCCCCAGCATTTCTGTCAGGCCTAGGCTGGTTGCTGGGAAAGGCTGGAGTCCCTGCCTAGCAGCCCCCAGCGCCACATAAACATACAGCATCTCATCACGGTGTAAGTCACAGTGGGTGGGGCCCAGGTGGTTTTTGTTGTTGCTGTTTTAATCTCAGCTGAAGGCTTTCTTTTCCTCTTTATAGCTTTATTAAATTATAACCGATATACAACATACTGCACATATTTAAAGGGTAAAAATGGATACATTTTGTGACATGAACATATCTCTCAGTCCCCAATATTTCTTCATGTCTCTTTGTAATCCCTTCTCTCACTCCATCCCCAGGCAACCGCTGACGGCTTTCTGTCACGATAGATTAGTTTGTATTTTCTAGAATATTGTATAAATGGAATCATACAGTATGATGATACAACCCTCTCTTAGGGGGTGGGTCTGGCTTCTTTTGTGCAGCATAATTATGTTAAGATTCATCCACGTTGTTGCATATACCAATAGTTCATTTCTTTTTATTGCGGAGTAGTATTCCATTGTATGGATCATTATACATTGTATTTGTCTGTTGAATGGACACTTGGGTTGTTTGCAGTTTGGGGCTATTATGAAAAAAGGTTGCTATGAACATTTGTGTACAAGTCTTTGTGTGGACATATGCCTTCATTTCTTTTGTGTAAAAACCTAGGAGTGTAGTCGATGGGTTGTACGACAGGTACATGATTAACCTTTTAAGAAACTGCCATCTTGTTTTCCAAAGAAGATGTACCATTTTACACTCTCACCCCCAGCAGCGTACGATAGTTCCATTTCCTCCACATTCTTGCCAACACTTGGTACGATTAGTCTTTTAATTTTAGCTATTCTAGCGAGTATGTAGTGGCACCTTATCGTGGTTTCAATTTGCATTTCTCTAATGATGCTGAGCATCTTTTCATGTGCTTTATTTGGTATCCGTACACTTTCTTTGGTGAAGTGTTTGTTCAAACCCTTTGCCCATTTTTTATTATGTCTTAACATTAAGTTGTAAGAGTTCTTTATATGTTCTAGATAAAAGTTCTGTCAGTTATATGTCTTACAAATATTTTATCTCAGTTTATAGCTTACCTTTACATTTTCATGAGTCTTTTGAAGAGCAATTTTTTTATTCTGATGAACTTCAGTTTATTTTTCTTTATAGTTGATACATTTTATGTCATATTTAAGAAATCTTTGCCAAATGAAAAATCACTAAACTTTTTCCAGTTTTCTTCCAGAAATTTTATAGTTTTAGCTTTTACATTTAGATCTGTGATCCATTTTGAATGAATTTTTTAAATGTAGGTTCAAGGTTCTTTTTTATTTTTGGATATGGATGTCCAGTTTTTCCAGCACCATGTATTGAAAAGGTATTCTTTTCCCTCTGAATTGGCTTTACACCTTTGTAAAAAATAAATTGACTGTGTATGTGTGGGTTTATTCCTGGACTCTCTATTCTGTTATGTTCGTCTATAAGTGTATCTTTATGCCAATACCACATTGTCTTGATTACTGTATTTTTATAATAAATCTTGAAGTCAGGTAGTATAAGTCCTCCAACTTTATTCTTCCTTTTCACAGTACTTTTGGTTACTCTAGGTCCCTTGTACTCCCATATGAATTTTAGAATAATCTTTCAATTTTTACAACAAACCTGCTGGGATTTTGATTGGGATTGTGTTAAGTCTATAGAAAAATACTGTGGGGGAATTGACATATTAATAATATTGAGTCTTCTGATCCATAAGCATGGTAGATCTCTCCTTTTATTTAGGTTTTACTTAATTTCTCTCAGCAATGTTTTGTAGTTTTCTGTGTATAGTTCTTGCACATCTTTTGTGAAGTTTATACCTAGGTATTTCATATTTTTTATGCTCAAAAATGGCATTTTAAAAAATATTTATTTTTATTTTATTTATTTATCCTCCCCCTTGCTGCTTGTGCTTGCTGTGTCCATTTGCTGTGCGTTTTTATGTGTCTGCTTGTCTCCCTTTGTTGGGTCATCTTGCTGCACCAGCTCACCGCGCTGCACGAGCCATCAGCTTACCGCCCCGAGAACTGAACCCGGGGCCTCCCATATGGTAAACGGGAGCCCAACCACTTGAGCCACATACATTTCCCGAAAATGGCATTTTAAAAATTTCAATTTCTGATTGTTTGTTGCTAGTATTTAGAAATACAATTGATTTTTTCTATATTGACTTTGTATCCTGAGACCATTAAAAAAATTTTTTTTTAACTTAGTTTAACAGAGCAAGAAACTGGAAATACTGAGGAACAGGGCCATTTGTGTGATATGATAAGCATTTAAAATGGCATATAAAGACATCAACGGGGAGGCGGCTGTGGCTCGGTCAGTGGAGCTCCCGTTTGCCATGTGGGAGGCCCTGGGTTCGGTTCTCGGGGCCTCCTGGTGGGGGCGGGCCCGCCCGCACGGCGTGGTTGGCTGACCCCGCCCGCCCCAGCCAGGGGGGGGGGGGGGGGGATAAATGAATAAAATCTTTAAAATAAATAAATAAATAAAGACATCAACGTCATTCCCTGTTTTTTTTTTTTTTTTTTTTTTAAAGATTTAATTTATTTATTCATTTACCTCCCCCTTGCTGCTTGTGCTCGCTGGGTCAGCTAACCACGCCGTGCGGGCAGGCTTGCCTTCACCAGGAGGCCCCCGGGAACCGAACTCGGGGCCTCCCATATGGTAAACGGGAGCCCTACTGATTGAGCCACAGCCGCTTCCCTCATTCCCTGTTTTGAGTCAGTATGTTGTTTCAGCAGCAGCCCTGCAGCCACTCGTGGCCGTAATGCAGGGCTTTAACCAGGGGTCCGTGAGCTCGAATTGAAATTCTAAAAACATTATTCTTGTGGGGACGTGTTGGTGCGGGTGTGATATTTTTATTTCACAATATAAAATAATACACAGATAGTGTGGACTTAGTAAAGGGTCCGTGGTTTTCACCTGACTGGCAAAAGGGTCTGTGGGAAAAAAAGGTTAAGAACCCCTGCTGTAAAGGGTGTGAGAGGAGGGGTGTTATGGTGAATTCTGGCCCTCTGCAGGTGGAGCTGCCCTAGATCTCTGGGGTATGCTTGAGGGTGAAGGGAGCAGAGAGAGTGCAGTTCAGCCCCTTTAAGAGACCAGGGCCATCCAGCCCTTAGGCCACTGGGAAGGCAGCCCAGGAGATAAGATAAGGCCAGGCCTGGTTTAAGCCTGGATCCTGGGCTGCTGTTGCTGGACTACTAATAGGCAAACAGGAACTAGGGATAATAAAGAGGTGCCAGCTACTAGACCCAGACTGCTAAGAGGTAGAGCAGCCAAATCACTCATTTGGGGCCTGAGGGGAGGAGGGATTATGAATTGTGGCTATGTAGAGAGAGGGTACTGGTATTCTGTTGAGTATCCTATCATATTTATGAGCATGGCTGAAAAACCCTATTAGACTGTAATTCCTTAAAGGCAACAGCCCTGTTTTTATATCCATGGTGCTCTGCTTTTTATGTAGTAAATGTTCAATAAATACATACTTATTGAGCTCTTTATGCTCTAGTGAGATGCTCTGATATAAGGTTTGGAGACTACATGATTCTTTCTGAAACTAGAAAATCCTAGCAAAGACTTTGAAAAGCCTGGAGCTGCTCATTTGCACATATCAGCATAGGTTTGCAAGTGTCCTAATGTAGATACTTTCATGCTGGATTTCGATTTCCCCAATCAGTTGCCTATTTTTGAAGGGATGAAGAGGGAATTTGTCTTGACTCATTCATACCCACGTTTTATGTGGGTCCACCAAAGATGCAAACATGATTTCTGTGACTTTGAAATTTAAAGAATACCCGTGGTTACATAGTTTATGCAGATAAAAGCAGTTCTTTGCCTGTCGACTTGTTTCCCCTCTTAGTTTCTATTACAATTCTCGTTTCCACTCTCTAAACTCCTGAGTGGAGCAGGGAGATTATAAGGCAAAGAAACCCTCTAGCTAAACAGCCCAGTAGCTCAAATTGCTTAGAAGCCCTCAAAGATTAGTGCACTGTCCCTGGACAGAGAAGTTTGAGGCTCTTACATGGATCAGAAAACTGCCTTCCTTTCTGCTGCCTCCTGTCCCAGGGCTAGGGATGCTATGACTACCTTTGTCTGTTCTCCCTCCTCCAGGAATAAATAAAAATACCATCCCCTCCCCAAGATCCCGGCTCCTCTATTGGCCCGCCAAGCAAATATTTCATAATGTGGGCTCATCCAATTGGGCATCGTGCCAGAGCCAAGCGCCTCAGGTTGCGGCTGCGCTCCAATCAGGCAGGGCGGCCTGGGTGGGACAAGAGGGCTCTCCCTCTCCACATGGCCCACAGTGGCGTTACTCAGGTAGATGGCACCAAGGTGAGAGTGGCCACTTGTTCAGGGCTGGGCAAAGGGGGCAGGACTGTCCATCAACCAGTTGGAGGCAACTCAGCAGTGAAGGGGTTACGGCCATTGAGCATGTGTGGCTGTTAATGATTGCTACCCACCAGGGGCCTGGTGAGTATTAAAGGAAAACCTTTTTCCTATTCTTGAGTGTGAGAGGAGTCAGGGCTAGAGGAAGCAGAGGGGGCGGCAAAGAAAAGCCGGTGAGTGAGTTATCTGCCTGGTGTAGATTTGTCTGGGTGGTCTGGAGCAGGTAAGGAAACATTCAATTTACCCATTCTATCAGCTATAGTGGGCTTTTGTTAGAACCAGATACAAATTCTCAGCTTTGGAGCCAGATTTCAGTATCATTCCTATTTTTAAGAAAGAGACCTTCAGGATTGTTTTAGTCCAAGGGGGTGAGCTACTTAGCACAGCCACGGGAGCTACAGACCATTGTCTGTCCTGACTCGGAGAAGTGGTTTTTGTCTGGCCACGGGGCACACAAAGCTGGAGCCGCTGCTCTGCCTCCCTCTCTCTGAGCCATTGTCTCCAGAGAGGGGCTCAGCAGCCCAGGGCAGAAGGGCCATGGGCCTCCCTTGTGGACTGATTTACTGGGACCAGGCCCAGGAGGTGGAAGCGGGGATGGCTGAGGCAGGTGTGGAGAGGTGGGGTGGGACAGCTCAGGGCGGCGGGCAGAGGTGGGGTGCAGGGAGCTGGAGGGAGAACTCTTAACTCTTTAAGGCAAACTTGTCATTTGGGAGCAAGCCCGAGCTCTGGAAAGAGAGAAAACCAACCTTTGTGGCTTCTCCTCTGTTGTTCTCTCACCCTGAACTTCCCCCTCAGGTCCCTTAGCCTCTCACCCTCCAAAAAATGTGTGCTCTTTGCTCTGGGAACCTTCTCATGATGTGATGATATGTCAAGCTCGTGCTGGGAGTGTGGGCAAGAGTCTTTTGGCTTTGTTGGTACAGACAGTCTGACTTTGCTTAGCTGTGATCCGTGTGTGTGTGTGTGTGTGTGTGTGTACTCACACATGCCCATGTGATAAAAAAATGAGAGCCTAATTTGTCTCCTGAGGAGAAATGTTGACTTTCCCCTCCTCTTAGCTAGGAGCCCTTTTGTTCCCCTGCCTCTTTCTTGGGAGGAAAACATCCTGATGACATAATGGTAGTGATGTTAGGGCGGGACCTAGGCAGGGACTTGGCCCTGGAGGGGCATGTGGGCAGGAACAGGTTGCTCCCTGTGCCAGGCTAGGAGGCAGATCTGAGAGATAAGGCCAACCCAGCCCCCCAGTCACTCTGCTGTGGTGCTTCCTCTGGCCCGGCTGCTGATGGCAAACAGAAACCAGGCACCTGCGGGGAGGAGCCTGCAGGGCCTGGGACAAGCGCCAAGCTCCTGGGCATTTGAAGGAAGAGAGCGTGGGCAATAGAGTATGGGAGGAAACCAGGGGTACTTGTCAAGTTCTGCCTTGTACCAAGAGTTAGCCACAAGTATGACTAGCCATTGTGCATCTTCACACTCCTAGGAGAGGGTACAGAGGGATTGTTATTCCAAGGCAGAGCCGGCTTCCTGGGCATGTGACCTTTGCCATCAAACAGGGCCCTGCAGGCTCTGAAGTGCCCCACACTGAGTTTAAATGCTTTTCTGTTGCCATCTTGAAATTCTTAATTTTTGAACAAGAATTCCTGCGTTTTCAATTTGCACTGGGCCCTGAAAATTATGCAGCCCGTTCTATTCCCAAGGCCAGTCGGAAGTTGCAGCAGCAGGACAATTGTTCATATACTCCACCAGGTATAGGCAGACTCACCTGGTAGCTCAGGTGTCACTGACCAAGGCTGGCTTCTGTCCTGGCCAGGACCAGCACAACATCCTTTGTCTTTCCTTCTCTCTGCTCCCCTCCCAAGGCACCCACTTGTTCTAGCTTTCTTGCACAGTCTTCCTCCAAGGCTACTGCATGGCACGGGAGGCAGGGAGAGGGGCTGCGGTGACCCTTATCAGATTGCCTTCCTTCTTCCCTAGGCCCCCTCTCTCCCACATCTGGGCTGTAGCCAGCTAGCCACTCTAGGCTCGGGGCTAGGCCTGGGACCACCTCTTCCATTCCTTTAAGTCTTCTTCTCTCTCCTCTCTAAGCCTGGGTTTTCAATGGAAACTCTGACACCTGCTTCCTGTGCTGTTTTTTTTAAAGGAATAGATTGTTTTCCTATGCTTACTACAGGCTCCTGGCCTGGACAGGTGCAGGGGTGACGGCTGGGGAGGTGCAGGGCAAGGGAGAATCATGACCCACCATCCTTGTGGCAGCTCCTCTATCTCTGCTTCCCTCCATGCCGGCTCTCCCTCCTCTGGACCCAAGGGCCCTCCCTGTAAAGACCTCTCTTTCTTCTTCCCTCCAGCATCTGCCAGAAGTTGGCCAATCCAAGAAGGAAAAGGAGGGCAGGAGAGAGCAAAGTGTCCTCAGCTCTCTTCTGCCCCCTTCCTTGAGCTGCTCTGTAACCTTTTCCAAATGGCCTGCCCCCAGTAGGGCTGTTAGTATGGTCTTTTCAAACCCTGGAGGGGAATCTTAATGCATATGATTTTAAAACAATGGATTATCTGGATTGATTTTCACTGGACTTTGAAATGTTTCATTTGATTTTTAATTTTTACCTTTTTATTTTGGCCAGCAGATTTCCCTTCCTTTTTATGGGTTAGCTTCAGACTATAAGGGAACTTGCTAGTATTCCCTGAGGACAATGAACACAGATAAGCTGGTAGAAGGATAAACTAGTTTGGGATGAAATGTTTCATAGAATGCAAAAATATTAGAACTGGAAGGCAACTTAGAGATCATCTTAGCCCAGTGCTGTCCAATAGAACATTCTGCAGGAATGGAATATCTGTTCTAATATGTTAGCCACTAGCCATTGCAGCTTTTGAGCCTCAGTGAAATGTGGCTAGTATGACTGAGGAACTGGCATTTTAATTTTCTTTAATTAAAATTTAGTACATCAATATTCTAAGCAGCATTATTCACAATAGCCAAAAGGTAGAAAAACCCAAGTTTTCATCAACAGATGAATGGATAAACAAGTTGGGTATATACAGACAATGGAATATTATTCAGTCATAAAAAGGAATGCAGTTTTGAGATGGATGTGGTAAAACATGGATGAATCTTGAAATCATGTTGTGTGGAATAAGCCAGACACAGAAGGACAGGTGTCATATGATTCCACTTATGTGAAATATCTAGTATAAGCACATTTAGAGACAGAAAACAGATTAGAGGTTACCAGGGCCTGGGGGAGAGGAGAATGAAGAGTTTTTGCTTAATAGGTATAGAGTTTTTGTTTGGGGTCATGAAAAAGTTTTGGTAATGGATGGTGGTAATGGTGATACAACAATGTGAGTGTAATTAGTACCACTGAAGTGTACATTTAAAAATGGTTAAAATGGGAAATTTTGTATTTTATATATAGGTTACTGCAATTAAAAAACAAAAAACAAAACCAACAGCCACATATGCTAGTAGCTACCAAATTGGATAACACAGATTTGGTGCCACTTCCTTATTTAGCGAATGATTATGACATCAAACACTTACTGAGCAACTGCTCTGTGCAAAGCATTCTCCTAGAAGTTTCATATATGTGATCTTATTTAGTCCTCCTGGCAATCCAATTATTACTCCACGTTACAGATCGTGAAGAGTTTAAGGTGCTGACCAGCTGCAGAGACTCCTGACTCTGAGGCCCCTTTTCCTTAAGGATGATCCACATACTGTCCATTCCTTGCTTCCTGTGACAGCTTTCTTCAAATGTTCTCCAAGTCCCACAACTCTCCCAGGTCACAGTCATTTTCTGGCTGGCTCCACCAGGCTCCACTCGTGGTTCTTGTTTCAGGCTCCCTTTGGCTCTTCCTTACAGCAGGCATGAGATTCCCCTGCCCTCGGAGTTTTCTGCAGTCTCCCCAAGTACATGAGAAATTCCAGCCTCCTCCTCCTGACAAACGGAGGTGCTCAAAATCTCCCACAGTTTATCTGTGCTCCAGCTTCCCCCACTGCTTCCTAAGAGGGAAGACCAGCCGAGCCCTCCCTCGGGTCAGGTGGGGGCAGACTTGGTCTCGGGGTCCACTGATGTCCAGGCACCCTGACTTACCCCTTCGGTCTGGTTTGTTCTCTGGGCAGGTGAGCAGCAACACTAAAACTAGAGCTTTGCTGCCATTCCACCTGCCCTCACCACCCCCACCCCATGCAACTGGCAGAGGTAGGAGGTCCTTCCTCTAGGGCAGCAGCCCCAGCTCCTGCTCTGCTCTGAATGATTTACTGCTCTCCTCTTCCCCAGACAAAGCCTCTGCTTTGAAGAATCTTATCAGAGTCCGGCTGGCGGTCAGGGAGGGGGAAGTGAGAGGTGGCAGGGGAGCAGATGGAACCCTGGTGAGAGGGATTTGAGGCTGAGCCCTTGCCTCTTGTCACCAGCACAATTCAGCAACCCAAACAAGAGCAGCACCCGCCTGCCCCTCCGCAGCGCAACCCCACCACTGGCCTGCCTCTGCAAGCACACCATCAAACGGTCTCAGTCCCTACTGCATGTGGCATACTGGGCAGGGCACAGAGATGGAAAAGCCCCAGGCTGTAGGCAGTTTGCATGTGACTGCCCATCCATACCTCTGCACTCACCAGCTGCTCTAGGACTAACTTTTATGGGTACCCCTGACCCTACATCACACACAGCCCCTTGACCTGTAGCCCACAGCTTTTGCAGTGAGAGGGTTTGTGGCTTTCATTGCTATGTTCCTGGAGAGTGCCCCCTGAGTCATGAAGCTCTATCCCTCTTCTTTCCTTGAGTGCAGACATAGCAGAGGCTAGGGAAAGCCAAGCAATGGGCAACGGACCTCAGCTTCCCTGCCTGTGAAATGGGTCTTGCTTTCCTCCTAATGCAAGGACCAGAGTCCATGTGGCTTTGATTTTATCCGCCTTTGTTCCACACCCCTTCAGAGCACATCATCACTTTTCTTTCTCTGCTGTCTGTTCTGGTGGGAAATTTGTGTTGTCAACTGAGCAAGGCATTACTTATTACCACTATTTTATTATTAAAGTGAGGAAACAGAGGCACAGATCAGCTTGACCCTCTCAAATTGCTGGATTAGCAGCCAAGAAGACATTGCCGCTTTTGAGAATGGGGAAGGGGCCACATCAGCCAGCTCCGTTACTCTCCAAACACTTCCTTTGTAAAAGTCCTCGTGGGTGGGTGGGGCCACTACTCTCTGTGGTACACCAAAACCAAATCTGAGTGAGGAGTGAGGGAGATTGTTTTCATGACCTGCCACAGTCCCAGAAGCTAACAGCTGGGCTGCCTCAGCTCTGAAGAGTAGGGTTTGGGAGACAACTGGGAGCTGTGGGGAGGAGGGGTAATTAATTATTGCCCTGCCCGTTACCCTTGGGATCCTTTCCTTGGTGCTGACCACCAGGAGAAGGCAACTTGGAGGCCAAGGGGAGGGGGGTTCTTTGGAGCCTTTTTTTTTTTTTTACCTCTGCTTCTATCTGGCTTAGTTGGGAACCACTCAAGAGAAGGTCGAGAGAGAATATCTGGAGCTGGAGCCTTAGGCAGCTCCTTTCTCTCCTTCCTTCATTTCCTCTTGCCCTTAGCAGGGAACAAAACAAGAGCACCCAGTACCAGGAACGTGAGGAGCTCCAGGGAGCGGGGTTGCCCCAGTTCTCCAGGTCGGATCAGTAGCTTCTGGGTCATAGAATCACAGTTCTTAACACTTGGAAGGGACTTCAGTGTTACAACAGTTAAGGTATGGCTATTGCCAGGAATAATAGTCAATCCTTTATCAGCCCCAAAGGACACTGTGGGGCCCTGTGGCTGGATCATAGAGAGGTGGGAGCGGGGTCCTGGGGATGGGCCAGAGAGTTGGGGTGAGGGCAACCCATACAGAGGCTTGGTGGAGCCACTCTTTACCACCTACATAGAAGAATTTCAATATTTTAATGACTGGCCTGGTTAGGCTGAATGTCCACCTTAATGATCTTATTTTCATTTTTCGAAAGACAGACGGAATTCCACAAAGTAAAACCATCACTTTAAAGATATGATAATGCAAGCTAGAGTAGAAGATGAGCATGGATTCCACACAAAGTTTCACTAGTGGAAGTCTCTCTCTCTCTCTCTCCCTCCCTCTCTCCCCTGCCCCCCCCCCAACACACACACACTCAGGCACGAACCCACTGCCCTGACTAAAGAGCACACAGCCCCTCTTCTCCTTACCTGCTATTTTAGGTTTTCCTATCATGGCAATAAGAGGAAACCCAAGCCCAGGCCAGGAGCTGGAGATAATGCAGTGAGAGAGAATGCAGCTGCATAGGACGGAGGGGAGGAAAGCTGCATGGGGCCCCTGGTTTGTGATTTCCATTCCTTGGCCACTGAGCCTGTGCTTCTGCTTTCTGTCTGAGGTAGGGGCTGAGCTCAGGGTGAAACTCCCCCCAGCATTCCTTAACTGGTCATGAAGGTGAGGAAAGTATATTTTGACACTTTGGGGTGGGAGTGAGAGGGGAGGGGAGGCAGGGTTTAAGCAGGAAAGGGAGCAGCACAGCCTCATCTCCTAGACACTCAGCCTAGTAGCTCAGCATTTTGGGGTGTTCCCAGCTTGCTTGTAGGCGAGCACCCTATTCTTGCCATTCTGGAAATAACTGTGACATAGGAGGAAGGGTGGGCCAAGGGCAGAAAAGAAGGGAGCAGAGAGGAGAGGAGGGAACTGAGTTCAAGGCTGGGCAAGAGCCGCTTGCCAGTGGACCAGCAGGCTCTGGTTCCTCTTCCCAGGAACCTGTATAAGTGGTCTTGTGCTCTGTAGGTAGACATGGAAAAGAGGCAGTGTTGTTTAGAGGGGCTCCTTTCAGGTGCCGACTTTCCATCTGCAAATATATACAGGTGCTGCCAGCACCTGACCCCGTTGGGTCTCGGTGTGTGGCAGCGATAGGCAAGAAAACAGCAGGACTGTGTTGGTTAGGGGAGTATGTGTTTTCTCCTAGAAATGACCTGGGAGGAGTTTCAGGGATCAGGCACGTCAGGATTGTTGGAAATGTAAACTGAGTTGGTTTTTAATTGGGAAGAATGCTGGAGCAGATAAGTCTCCTTGAACATAATGATGTGATCCAGAAGGGGAAGTGGGAGCCAAGCCTCTCCCCACCTTCCCTTCCTCTGTCTGCAGGCAGACAGTCTGAGCTGGAACTTGCTAGCTGGGAGAGAGAAGGAAGTGGGAGGGGCGGGCCACAGGCAGCCCCCCTTCCCATTCACCTCACAGTCCCCTCTCCACCAAATGAGCTGTAATGCCAGAAGCCAAGGCGTTCTCAGGATGGGGGAAGCCAAGCCAAGGCTAATTCTCTGTCAGCAGATTTCTCAGGAGCTGTGGAAATGAAGCCGCATGGTATGCGGCACATAACCAAGAAGGACCCACAGGGTGGAAGGAGTTGAGTATATTTCTCTAGTTGTTCAATATTAATCACGGCAGGAGCTCTGGGCACCTAGCCTGGGTGTGTATTTAGGTGTGTGTGTGCCCACGTTTGCATGCATGTGCGCGTATGCCTACAAAGGGTCATGAAGACCCGGGTTGATGGGGCTACCTTTGACGGGGTATTTCTTGATTCTCAAAGACGAGGTTGGGGATGTATCAGGACACAGCTGTTACCTCCACAGAGAGGCTGTTGTCAGAACTTAGGGCCTGAGGGTGTCTCTTAAACTGCAGAAGGTCCCTAACTAGATGGACATTCACATGCCTAGAAAGTGGAGAGGATCTGCTCCTTTCCTCCATAAGTTTTTGGTTTTGGCACATCTGGAACACCTGCCCATTGGATCCCCACCCCCATCTCCCCATACACAGCCTGCTCAAACCTGGAACTATGTGTTTTTTTGGTTTTGTTTTCGTTTTCTAGCTCCTGCACCTGGCATATTTGTTGGTTTGTTTTTAAGCAAAATGATCATCACTATTATCTCTCTCTCTTTTTTTTTAAATATTTATTTTTAAACACCGCCCCCACCCCCAGATGATTTCCTCATCTGTCTGCTCGTTGTCTGCTCATTTTCTCTAAGAGACACTGGGAACTGAACCCAGGACCTCCCATATGGGAGGCGAGTGCCCAGCTACCTGAGCCACATCTGCTCCCTGCTGGCTGTGTCATCTGCTGGCTGTGTTTGTCTGCTCGTTGTGGCATCTCCTCATCTTCTTTAGGAGGCACCGGGAACCGAACCCAGGACCTCCCATGTGGGAGGTGGGTGCCCAATTGCTTGAGCCACACCTGCTCCCACCATTATCTCTTATGCATAGTGCATTTCACATTTTGAAATTTTATGGCTATTATTTCATAGATTTAGGAGGCACCTCATTTGCACATAAGAAACTTAAGGGCCAAAGAAGTAGAGTCACACTGTTAATTCATTTTGGGGCTTGGACTACAACCCTAGTCCTGCCTAGTTCTCTTTCCAGGACTGTCCTGCCACTCAGGGCCACCTTGCAGGTACAGTAGGTAAGGTGATCCCCTGCTGGGCAATGGGCAGTTTAGGGGTGCTTCTGCCTCCACCACAAAATCTCTACTGCTCAGGATCTCCTTTTCTTGGATGGCATCTTAAAGTTCAACTTGGATATGTATTCGTGAGCATTTGTCTCAGAGAAATGGAAGCCTCTTGAGGTCCCAAAAGGAAAAGAGGAGGGGAAAGAAAACTGATTACCTATCCTTGTTTCCCTTTTCAGTGTTTTGCACCTGGTAAGTTCTTCCTGGTGTCTAATCTAAAGTGAAAAACCTGTCATTCTGTGCAGTTTAGTGGCAAAGAAAAGAACTCCAGTTAGAGACTTAACCCTGAGGATTTCGGAGCTCGCAACAAGCAGGGGAAACCCTTGAGGCTTCATTCCTACTCCCTGGTGCTGTCTGCAGTGGGTCTGGCAGAAGTAATTTAACTTGCAACTTAAGCAAAGGCTGTGGGAGGCCCCTGAGCTCAGCTTGAAGAGAAAGAGGATATTTTTTCCTTTTAGAGGAAGAAAACTCATTTTCCCAATGCACCCCCATCCCCTCCTCCTCTTGTGCAAATGAGCTTAATTTTCTTCCCCTCCTAATGAAGATGGATCAAAGCCAAGTTATATATTCAGGGGGGAGCCAGGCAGTGAAGCTGAATGAGGGGCTGAGGGGGCAGAAACAGAATCTCTCTCCTGGAGAGGAAGTAATTAATTTAAGAGAGAGCAGAGAGGGGAGCCTTTGGTAATAGAATGTGAAACTCCAAGTCAGGTGGCTAAGAATCAGTGCATGGACAGGTTTTTTGTTGTTCATTCACTCACTCACTCACTCATTCATTCAATAAATGTTTATTGAGTACCTACTGTGTGCCAGCAGGAACCTCCATAGCAGGGTTCAAGTAACTATGGATTAGGGACAGGGTGAGGATGGGATCTGGAAACTGAGGCATCTTATCACCAGAATAAATAATTTGCAAAATGTACTACTAAAGAGCTAAACATAGTGACCTTTTGGATTTAGGATTAGCTGCATAAATATCAGGACCTGTTGACCCCAGTTATATCTGATCAGCTTGTCTCATCACAGATTAAATCATGCTGTTGCCCATTTGCTTTTCCATTCACTGATTGCATTGTTCCCTGACCAAGTTCCATCCTCAATCCAAAAAATTAAATTAGTCCCTCCCTTTCAGTGTCTGTGTGACATCACAGAATTGCCATAACAACAGACTATGATGTCAGCAGAATGCCTGTGTGCTTTAAAAAGAATCACGTTGGTCAGAAAGTATCTTCCGTCTTCCAAAGGCAAAATGGAATAATATTGAGAGCCAGAGGGACTGAAATTTGATATCAGAAAGAGCATCTTGGAAATATAGATAATAGTGGGTCTGAAGCCTCCTTTGCTAGGACCTTTTGCGGACAACCAAGTACTTAATGAAGATGGATTGGAAAGCAGGCTTGCTTGGGGCAGGAGGATGGAAGAGATGACCTTTGGAAGGACTTTCCAGTCCAAGGATCCTAAGACCTGGAGGACATCAGGAAAGGGGGAGATCTGCCCATCTTTACTTTCTGGAATTCAGGGGAAGGAACGAAAATGCAAACTTCCTTCTCCCGAGCAGATCTCTCAGTCACCAGCTGGAATTTATCAATTGCATCTGGGAAGATTTTCAGATATAAACACTCAGTGACCCCCTCTCAGCCCCATTTGCTGTCCTCTTCCTCGCAAGCTTTGGAAAGAAGCTTCCCTTCAATTTTGCCTGAGTAAGGAAGCCCACGTCCTTGCCACTAGCTCTGGCTCCACAGCATCCACGCCTGTCTGCTCAGTTTGCAGTGGGGGGGGGGGGGGACGGACACTGCACCTCGTTAGCTGGACCACCAGCAAGCGGAGGGCAAGCAGCCTGCTACTGTGTCTAAAGGGAACACGTTGGGGGCCGGTTACAGAGGAGCTTCATTCATTATGCTCCTGTCCCCACAGAGGAAGGCTGGGCAGGCTGAGAAAAGGAGAAAGGAGACTTTAATCAATCTCAGCTTCCTAGCAGCGGCAGCAGTGGCAGCAACAGCACAGGACTTTGGAGCTTCGGTTAACCCTTGTGCCCACAGGATCTGAAGGGGCTCTGAGAAGCAAGTCGGTTTTTTGCGCGAGGGCCAGTGTTCAGGGCTGGGAGGCAGGGAGGACTGTCTTTCCTGCCGCTCCGGCTGGCAGGAGCTTCTGCTGTGCAGATGGGAAGGCAGCCCCGGGTCTCCTCCTCCCGTCCCGCTCCCCTGTGTCCTCAGCTTGGTGAGGCTGGACTATCTGGAAGTTGTACACCCGCTCGTGGTGCCTGCCTGGCTCTCCATTTCAGCGCTTTCTCCTTGGGGACCTAAACTGGGAGGATATCACCCCCTTCTCGCTTATTCTGCTCTGGCCGGTGGCAATTCCACTGAATGCTAGGAAGCTGCAGACCCACAAGGGCACCTGGGCACCCCCTGCCAACACCCAGTGAGAACCCCCTCCCCGTTTCTAGTGCGGGAGCCAGGAGGAGGGGGACCCGGCAGAGCCGCTGCCACTGCTCACCCTGCTTCTCTGCCTCGGCACTACGAGTGGGACTGGAGGACTTACTTCTCAGAGGGATGGTAGGAGCAGGGTGGCTGGCGGGTCCTCTGAGGCTGCCGCACTGGGTACAGAGCTGCCAAAAAGATGTTGAAGTTTCGGGCCGATCGACGGGTCAGGTAGGGATTTCTTCCACAGACGGTGAGCCAAGTTAAGTCAGAGCAGGCTGGGTTGGCAGTGCGTCCTGTGTGGATCCTGGGCTTCAGAGTGAGGGGTCTGCTGGAGGTGACCTGGAGAAGGAGCAGTAGTTAGGTCAATGGCTGCTGCATTGCAGTGCTTGTGAAGGGGGAAGCTGTTTTGAAATTGGTAGCGCCAGGGTGGAGAGAGGACGTCATTTGTAGTGGTTGCTGGGTAAGACAGTCTGGGGCAGGGATGGAGAGATTTGCCTTACCCTGCAAGTCTCGTGACTGTTGATAGCAGAGTGTGCATGTACTTCCCGGGTGTGTGTGTGCTTTCCTGGGTGTGCGTGTACTTCCCGGGTGTGTGTGTGCTTCCGGGTGTGCGTGTGCTTTCCTGGGTGTGCATGTGCTTCCCAGGTGTGTGTGTCCTTCTCGGGTGTGCATATGCCCACTCCGGTGCCAGCAGGGAAGGTTCCCAAAGCAGCGTTACCTACCACTCAGAGCATGGAGAGCAGCAAGGGGCCTGGAGGGTCAGTGGGGAGTGGGTGCTCTGTGCCCCTGGAGAAAGCAGATACATTCGTGCCAGAAGGACCTTAGTTGTCACAGACTGTCTGCCCCTAGACCCCTGGATGGGGCAGAGCTGGGGCAAGGGTAAAGGGAGACGACTGGGCTATCCTTCCTCACAGAGCTGCTCCCTTGCTCTTGAGGAGAGCATCCTTGTTGGGCATAGGAGAGCAGGTTATCAATATGCTGGAGTTAGAACCCAGTCCTGGTGGACCCTGGCCAGATTTAGGGTCCTGGCTGGCAGGTCCTGGCTGGCAGGTCCTGGCTTCACAACCCAGATTTCCACATAGGCTGCAACCCCTGCCTGCTAGGCTTCTATTTCCCACGTGTTAGGATGCAGATCTGAGGTATGCCTGGTTTGGAAATTGAAAAAAAAAAAAACACACTTTGCTGTTATCTTCAGCTTCAGCAGACTTCTCAAGGTCTGGGATGGGTCTCCTAAAGGTTATTTGTCTTCTTTCATGCAGCTGAAGGGGTCCAGCTAAGATCTCTCTCCTCTGGCCCTCACTGGCCTGCCGCCTGACAAGCAGGGCACTAGCCCTTTGCCGTGGGTGCACTCAAGTGGCCCAGGGTTAGGAGCGGCGAGGCCCGGGAGCAGCCTCAGCAGGCTCTGTCCTGGTGCCTGCTTCCTAGGGTAGACGGGAGCCTGGAGAAAGATGGGTGAGGAGGACCTTAAAGCTAATCTAGTGCCCCAGAGGCCAGATGCTTGCCTCTCCACTACAGCGCTCTTGCCAGGTGGGCCCTGCTTGCAGAACCCATCTCAGATGCCTGCCGTTCGTGGCTTAGACCCACTGTAGTAGCCCTCCTCCTAGCTCTGTCCTCCCCCGCCTCCCCTGCAAGCCCACCAGGGAGCTAGCCCGGCATTCAGTCAGCCAGGAAGGCCCCAGCAGGACTTCCCAAAGGAGGCTCCACGACACTGCTCCCCATCTGCCTCTGCGCACACCCAGAGCTTGGCTAAGTCTCCCCCCCTGCTTCCTGGCAGGCTGTCCTCACGACAACCCAACCCACCGTCGGGCCACCGCATCCCTTAATTAGATGTGACCGTTGAGCCATCACTACCTTCCATGGCTGACGGCTCCTGAGGTCTCATCTGCATCAAGTAGCCCTTAGACAGGGAGACCCTGGCCTTAAGGAGTGGGCGGGTCCCGGTCCAGCTTAGGAAAGGAGTTTCTGGACCTCCTATTTCATTTATAAAAAGAGATTGAGGCATAAAGCAGAAGAGGGAGGAGTCCAAGGTCACAAGAGAGTTCTTTCAGCAAATAATGAGTGAGCACTTTTTAGGAGCAGCACTGCCAGGAGTTGTCCCTGGGAGAACCTGCCATGCATGAAATCTTGACTGTGTTGAATGGGCTATTGGGACCTTCCTCCCCACCCCACCCACACCCAGGGCGGCCACTGAAAGGTTTAAGTGTGGCTTATATGGAGCTCTGGGGGTTTTCTGGTAGGTAGTTAACATGACTAGGAAAGGTGACCAGGTCTCATTTGTCCTCTTCCCCACCTCCCGCCCAGACTGCAACCTCTTATAACCAGCCCTTCATCTTGACCCCACCAGCCCCACCTGGAGGATGGAGGGGCACTCTCCTTATGTGCTCGTCCCATCTCTGTCACTCCCCCAGTCCATCTAGCCTTTGACTTATCTCTCTGCTTTCTCCATCTTTACCATGACCTGTCTCTCTTTTTTGTCTCTGCAGCCACAATGAAAGACAGAACACATTTCTACACCCAGTGACGGGCCAGGTCCCAGAAGAAAACAAAAAGTTTGACTTGAAAATGTATGTTTGCCCCCATCTTGCGATTTGGCCTTTCCCTCCTTAACCACCATTCCCCACTGTCACCTTATAGCTGGGAAGGGGGGTGAAGGGAGAGAAAAGGAGAGTGGAAGGGATTTAGGACCCTCCTCCCAGTTCAGAGGACCAGATGCTTCTGAGACCCATCTGGCTTGACACCCTCATCCACTCTTTCCAGGATCCAGCAGAACTCAGGTTGACGTAGACCGTAGGTTGAGCTGAAGGAGTGAAAGAGGCTGACATATCACGTAGGGGCCTTTGAGAAAAGCAGTGAGGGAATCTGATATAATCAGGAGAGCTAAATGTTAATTCCTTTCTATATGGATGCTGGCTCACTGAATGAAGGGTAGGGGAAGCCAGTAGATAATTAAATGACTCCCAGAGTCCACTGGGTCATTGTGTCTTTTAAATTAGAAAGAAAGGGAATTCTAGAGTACTAGGGTCTAGATTTTTTAAAAATAACTTTTCAAAAAAGAAAGAGAAGAATGTCCAGGATTATTGGCATACAATTTTATGATATCTTGGTATCACCTATGGGATCTAATTTGTGCTGATGCTGTAACAGTGGGGGGGCGGGGGGCGGAGAAGGGATGATGGATGGTTCTCATTGTTTCCTAGTTTTGACTAGTCTCTTTCTTCTCTTCCTCATCAATTTGAAATCAGCTCGACCTTGGACATGTCCAATAAAACAGGTGGGAAACGCCCAGCTACCACCAACAGTGACATATCCAACCACAACATGGTGTCCGAGGTCCCTCCAGAGCGGCCTAGTGTCCGGGTAAGTGTCGCTCCCAAGGCAAGCTGTCAGGCAGGAAATGCCTTCAGTGCATGTTTAGTGGGATCTCAGGGAATCCTAGAAAATATTAGCCTGCCCGGCTATTTCTGCAGGGCTCCCATGTACAGGTGAGGTGGCCAGGAAGAGTGTGGAGAGTGGTAAGGGAAGAAGGCTCAGACCAGAACCTTGTAGAAAACAAGGGCTCTCAACCTCTGCTCTCTTGACATCTGAGGCTGCACAATCCTTTGTGGTGTGGGGCTATCCTGAGCATTGCAGGATGTTTAGAAACATCCCTGGCCTCTTCCCACTAGATGATCATAGCAACCCCACTGCAGTTGTGACAACCAAATATGGCTCCAGACCTTGCCAAACATCCCTTCAGGAACAAAACTGCCCCACCCTCTTTGAGAAACACGGATCTAAAGGGACAGCAAAAGCACAACCCCTGAAAGACATGGTGATGGGAAGTTTAGACAAGGAGGAGGAAAACCAGGAGGCTGCTGTCCCCTAAACAGAAGGAAGAGAGCCTTGAGGAGGAATGAGCAATCCAGAGAAGAGTGGCACAAAGAGGTGGAGTGAGATCAGGGCTAAAAGTGCCCACTGGGTTTGGTGACAATGTGGTAATGGGAGACCCTGACAAGGACAGTGTCAGTGACCTGACGAGGGCACAAGCCAAGATGGAGAGGCTTGAAGAGGGAATGGGAAGGAGATTAGAAACTACTCTTCTAAGAAACTAATCGGTAACTTGTGGTATATGCATACAATGAAGTACTCTCCAAAAATTAAAAGGAATGAATTAGAACTATATGTCTTAACCTGGATAAATCTTGTAAGCATTTTGAGTATAAAGTAAGTTGCAGAGTATGATAAATGTATCATCTATTTAAAATGTACAGTCGTGAAAAGCAATACTATATATTTATAGATATATTTGTAGTATGCATATGGAACTATGCACAGGAAGACTGATTTTGGGCAGTGATTGCCTCTAGGGAGGAAGAAAAGGTAATAAGATTGCCTGGGGACTCACAGGGAAGGGGCTCTCAACTCCATTTGCCATGTTTTATTAGGGAAAAATAGTACAAAGTGGTGATCCTCATATTACTCTACTCTTATGGCATGAAAGGAAGTGGGTGGGAGGACGTGAGGAGATATGCCAGATGGAGGGAGCTTTTGTTTGTTTACTGTTCGTTTTGTTTTGTTTTAAAATGTGAGAGGGCTGAGTGAGGGGAATGATCCAGTAGTGGGGTTCAAGAGAAGGGCTAGCCAGTAAGGCATGCTCCTGTGGAGACGGGAGTCAGACACAGTAGAACTTTTAGCCCGACAGGGAAAGGAACTCTTCTTCCTCTGAGACCTCATTAAAAGGTAAGAAAAACAGTGGTGGGTAGGAAATTAATGACCTTCCCACATGCCTTCCTCAAAATTTTCAGCAAAGTAGGAGGTAGGGTTCTCTGCTGGGGGGCGGGGTGGATGGAGATGTGTCTGTGGCTTGAGGATATGTGGCATAGGTTTGGCAGACAGGAACAGTAGCCAACAAGCTCCCTTTGAAATATTGCCCAATAACTCGACACACGGTCATCAAAGACTGTTGATTATGAGTCTGGGTGGCCCCGAGCCACAGGCTTGTGTGGTTCTCCTCTGGCACTGCTCGTAGCCTGGCTGTGAAAGCAAGGAAGGCAGATGGGTGGATTGACCTACCAAGGTTGAGGGTTGCTAGGAAGCTGTGGCAGAAAGATAAGAGGCCAGGATATTGAGGGGTTAGCAGGGGAATGGCCAAAAAGACAAACTGTGGGGAGCAGTTTTAGGCTGCTCAGGGGCATTGGGACAGCTTCAAGGAGCTGGGGAGCCTGAGCTAGGCTTTAAAGGATGAATTGGGATTTCTCAGTGAGCAAGGGAGGGTGAGGCCTTCTAGGCTGAGAGAGCACAGTGAGCCGAGATATCGGGTGACGGAGAGAACCGTCAGGAGTTTGGCTTGACCAGCGGCAGGGGCTATCAGGGAGACTGGCAGGAGGTAGGCTATACACCCCGGCCAGATATTACAGGCCATCCTTTTGGGCTATGCTGAGGAATTTTCTCTACTTTTAAGTGATGAGAGGAGTGATAAATTTTAAGCAAAAGACTGACATGATTATATTGGGTTTTAGAAAGGTAACCTTAGTTCATTAAGGACAGCAAGAAGAGATGAGGACCTGTAAGACAACAGCAGTGGAAACTGAGAGGAAAGGACAGACTTGAGAACTATTAAGGAGATAGAATTGTCAGCCCTGTGTAAATGGGTAAAGGAATAGAGGAAGGAGGGAACAGTGTGATCTGATTCAGAGTTCTGGTTTGGGTGCCTGGTGGATTACAATACCATTCATCAAGATTAGACATACAGGAGAACTGGTTTGTTTAGAAAGAGGATGAGTTTGGTCCCTGTGGGCAACTAGTTATAAAATGGTTATAGAACTAGAGAGAGGTCTTAGATATAGATTAGGGAATTTTCAGCGTATTTCTGGTAGTTGAAGCAATGGGTGAAATTATCTAGCACAATATATAATGAGGAAAATGAGAATAAAAGTTTAGTTGAGGTCTACCAACCCTTAGCATAGATTGAGAATGGCCCCAGATGAAAGTATTGAAACAGAAAAGAATAGTGTCATGGAAATCATAAGAGGAGCTTCAAGAAGGACAGAAAGATTAATATTGTCCAATGTGTTAGAGTGGCCAGGGACTAAGCAGCCTTAATTCATGGCACAGAGAGGGCAGTTTCAGAAAAGGAGGTGTTGGGCGTAAATGGGAGGAGAGGAAGTCAGGACTCTTCCCAGAATCCTGGTATTAAAGGGGGTGGGGGGCGGGTACCTGACAGTGGACAGTGGAGTAAGGTTGAAGGGGGAATTGAGGTGTGGGGGCAGGGTACAAGAAAGAGGGAAATAGAGAAATGTAAGATGGAGAGATTTGACATGGTTTCTGAGGAGAAGGGGCCAGGGGACAAAGACAAGTTGAAGATAGAAATCTATGAGGAAATGATGGATGGAGCAATGTCTCAGGGGAGATGGCAGGAAAGGACAGATTTGAGAACTATTAAGGACATAGAATCGTCAGCCCTGTATAAACAATTGGGTAAAGGAATGGAGGAAGAAGGCAACGGTGTGATCTGATTCAGAGTTAACCTTGAAAAGGAGGACAATGACCTTCTTTTGACATTAAGAAGAGAGATGCAAAATAATGGTAAGGGTGGTAATTTTCTAGGTAAAAGGGTGTGAAATTGAAGAAATGCATGCCTGATAACCTCAATTTTCCCTGCAAAGGAGGAGCCAGGTCCACCCCGGGGAGGGAAGCAGCAGGTGCAAGGGAGGCTTGGGAGAATGGTGAGGACGGGGAGTGGGGTTTCTGTGTGGGTCTGAGCCCAGCGGGGTTTGGGGACTGTGGGTCTGCAGCAGCTTCAATCTGTTCTGCAGTGTGGTTTTTCTCCAGAAAGACTATAATCTGTTTGTGGGTATAGGAAGGGTAGATAATTTGATTGACCTGGAATTAATCAGGAAATGTGAGTTTTTGAGAAGGCATAGTAGAAAGAGAATGGGTGGGGTTGTTGAGAGTGTGGTTGTTTTACTCCCCTGTGGGGCTGAGACTTTGTAGGAATATAACAAAACCCAGGTGGTAGCTAATGAATCCCCAAAAAAGAGAAGGGTTGAGGGGCTGGGAATTTCAATGAGGTAGTAGAATAGCTGGTGTATTGAGTGATGGAGTGAGAAAGCCAAAAGGATGGCATGTTGTGATCAGAAAATGGGAATACTAGAACTGAAGATGTCAGTGATGTAAGGGTTTGGGGTGCTTTCTGAAAGGCCTAAGGTGGAGCTGTAGGAATGAGTTGCTGAAGTGGAACTGAAGTAGAAGTGAAGGATTTTGCAGTTGAGGATATCAAGGTGATAAACGTTAGGGCATCAGATGGGTCATCCTCAAGAACAATGACATTTCCACAGTGATGGAAAGACTTAGGATGAAGTCTTAGACCCTGAAAAAATGACCTAGAAACTGATAGTGATAAGGAGGGTCAACCAGTGGAAGATAAGATGGCGATGCTTCAAGAGAGATTGTTGCCAGATGTGAGAGAACGATGGTGTCTCCATGGCAAAAATGAGCAAGGAAAACCCCCTTCCTGCTCTGTGGTATGATGGGTATGAGAATGAGTGGGACCCTGAGAGGGCCATGATGTAGGGGAATTATTTCAGTTGAATGGGCCCCAGAAAGCCTTGTGAAAGAGGGAGTGAGGACAGCTAAGAAAGGATGGGTTGAGACTAAAATAAATCTTTTCTCCTCAAAAAATGCTGTGAGAAGTGAGTAGCGGCTGGTTTATAAATGGGATTGTGCCTGAAAAGGGTAGTCTAGGGATGTAAATGTCAATTGAAAGAGAGCTAGAGAATAATCTAGGCTGAATAACACAGTAAACCCGGAGTTGGATGAGAATTGTGGTTAATAGTACATATACAAGAATGTCCTTCTGTGAACTAGAATGGATGTGTGTCATTATTGCAGGGAGGTAGGAATGTGGGGAAGCATGGGGAAAATACAATTAATGTAGCCTATGGACTATAGTTAACAACAATGCTATAATATACTTGCATCAATGCCAAAGATATACTATGTTAATAATAAGGGGATATGGAAAAAATATGCTAAATGTACACTATGGACCATAGTTAATGGTAATAGTCTGGTGATATTATCTCAAAATCTGTAACAAATGTTCCACCATGGTGTGGTGTGTTGGTGAAGGGGTATTGTGTGGGAATTCAATTCTACCCGTGCATGATTATTTTGTAAGTTCACAACTTTTGTAATAAAATTATATTTTAAAAAGTGCTGTGAGACAGACAGGACTATTATTCTGAGCCTCGTTTTAGAGATGAGAAAAGAGAACGCCAAGGAATTGAGTTAGTAACAGATCTGAGATCTATACCTGAGCTTCTTAAAAGTAGGCCCTGGTAGAGAGAGGATACACCAGAGGTGACTGTGGAGGGACACAGCTCCCCGCAGCGGTAGCTGCCCCAACAGGTAGAGCAGTAGGAGGGAGGAAAGAAAGGTAGACCAGGTTCTCTCTCTCTGTCACCCTCCCTAGGCGACCCGAGCTTCCCGCAAAGCCATCGCCTTTGGGAAGCGCTCCCACTCCATGAAGAGGAACCCTTGTGCACCTGTGGCCAAGGCGGGCTGGCTCTTCAAACAGGTGAGCCTCCTCTGCCATTCTGCCTGCCATGATCACCACTTTCTCAGAGCATTGTCATTCCTCTGTGGTCACAACAGTCCATGTATCTTTTGGCTTGTCCTCCCATTGCCTCTGTGAATGATTCTTCTAATTATACAACCAGAGAAGGTAAGTATCTCATCAAGGTCACACAGAAAATGCAGCACTAAATTTGGGGATCTAGCCAGGTCTCTGAAGGGTGACCGCAGTGATTTTGAACAGTCACCAACCCCATTGGAGCGATCCACTGGCTCAGAATCAGCAGGTCCTTCATGCTGTGGAGGGGCGTCTCCTTCAAGTCTAGGGTTCCCTTCTATGGAGACTGCAGAAGGGGGTTGGCCTCTGTCCATCAATTCTCCCCAGACTGTCCTTGCCACTACCCTTGCCTGCCCTTCTGCTCCCTCATTCTGGCTCATCTCTCGCCCCTTTTATCTTTCCCAGGGAAGGCACTGAGCCCCAGAATGACTGGACTGGAAGGGCACAGGCCATAACCTAATGCCAGTTCCCTGCATCTGAGGAGGCTTCAAGGCGGGTGCTGCCACATCGTTAGTGGCAGAACTGCAGCCAGAGCCAGGGAATCCTTGTAATTAGAGCCGTTCTTCCCACCCATCCCACCTCCCCCATGCCTGGCTTACAGTCCCTCCCATGTCTCTCCATGTGGCCTGCAGGCCAGCTCCGGGGTCAAGCAGTGGAACAAGCGCTGGTTCGTCCTGGTGGATCGCTGCCTCTTCTACTACAAAGGTGAGTTTGTCCAGGGCCTAGCCGGGCTGGTGGGAAGCCAGGCCTGGCTGTGCTTTCTCATTCCGCCATACTGCTGGGCTCTGCTTGGATGGCATGGTTGGGGAGGCAGCTCTCCCTGCTGTATTCCTAGAAACAGTGGGGCTTGACAGTGGGATAAAGACAAAGCTCACTCACTCATTCAGTTCATATCCAACAAGTATTTATCGAATACCTGCTAGGTGTCAGGCTGAGTTCTAGGCCCTGGTGGGGGGTACAGGGGGGGCGACTGAGGCAGCCATATGGATGGTGAAGTACCTGAGGGGGTGGGGGAGAGGATCCGCTGGCCAGAGACCTTCTGGGTGCAGCTTGCATGCTGACCTCCCTCCTGCCCCACAGGAACAATCCAATAGGCGAGGCAGGAATTGTCAGTTTTGTCACAGATGTATCCACAACACCTAAAATGGTACATGGCACATAGTAGGTGCTCAATCAATGTTGAATAAATGAATATCCCCCTGCTGCCACCCTCTTTGCTCACCTCAACCCTCACTCTCTACCACCACTACCCCCAAAAATGGACAAAGATCTGAAAAATTTGGTACAGCCACCTCTAGGAAGTTATTTTTAAAATATATACAGCCAAATTGTGTCGAGATGGGCACCGAGGAAAATGACAAGAGTGGATGTCAGTCACAGTCACCTCACACTGATGCAGTGCGAGGAGACTGGCACAGGAACTGCGGGGAGAGAGGGTGAAATTATTTTGAAGCAGGAGAGGCTATTTCCTTTGCTTCCTTGCATCTGAACGGCAGAGCCCTGTTCCCTCCAGGGTTCTCAGGAGCAATTTGGTGACTCATTAACTTTGGTAAACAAAGGTTGTACCCAGGGACACTCCCCACCCCCCACCCCCAGAGCTCCACTGTCCTTGTGCCCAGAGTTGCTGCCACCTGAAGCCCAGGGAGAGAAACCAGGAAGAGGTTGAGGGTTCAGGAAACCCCAGGACTGTCTAGGCTGCGGCCCCGCTGGACCCTTGGGTGACAGGACTGCACTGGAGCCAGAGTGTGAAAGAAGCTGGGGGGAAAGGCATTGGGACTCTCAGTGAGGGTAGAACCTCAAAAAGCTGAGAACTCAAAAGGGCAAGGCACACTGAAATGGAGATTAGGACACCTCTGCAAACACTGACCTGGACTCTACCAGACAGGGGCCTCCATGTCCTCCAGAGACTGACACCCTCAGCTTGCCTAAAGGTAATCCTGGAGCCCAGCTCTGAGCCCTCCAAGGCCTTTAGCTGACCCTTCTCCTCGGGGCACCAAGCTGAGGTCTAGTCAGAGAGGTTGTGCCTGAGGCCAAGTGTCTGGTGGAGAGCAGAGGGGAGATTCCTTGTGAAACCCTAACTGGAGTCCTCAGCCCCGGGAATAAATAGGATCCTGGGGAAGTGGAGCAGGTCTTGCCCTGGTCTCAGAGTCTCTACCGCTTGCAGTTGCCAGCCCGCCCCCCACCTGTCCCTCAAGGCAGCCCTGGATTTTCTGGTCTCCTGCTGACAGCTGGGGGCCCAGCTAGCTAGTCTGCCAGCGCCTTTGGAGACCCGGGATGAATTATGTAACAGCCTGATTGTTAGCCCGATCCCTGGGAAGAGAGGCCAGGAGGCTCCACGCAGCGGGCATGTCTCCCAGTGGAGCCCTAGGGACTGCAGAGTGGATCCATGTCAGGAGAAAGCCGAGCAAGTGACTGGGCACCTGCAAGAACCTTAGAAGCAGTTCCCCAGAGGAGACAGAGAACCAAAGATGGGACCCGCCCTCCGGACCGCTCTACCCTATTCCAGGTTACATGTATCGCTATTGGGATGGACTTGTTCAGAGTCAGTATAGGAGAGTGGCTAAGAATGCTAGTTTTGGAGTCAGACTTCTTGAGTCCAAAGACCACTTTTGCCACTTCCTGCTTAAGTAACCGTGGACAAATTACTTAGCCTTTCTGCGTCTGAATTTCCTTACCTCTCAAATGGAGGTGATGATAGTACCTATTCATAGGATTGTTGGGAGGGTCAAATGCATTAAGGCATTTAACTTAGAACAGTGCCTGACATGTAGTGAGAACTCCAAAGTTGCTAGCTGTTCTTCACCTGTTTCCTTGTTTAGGATAGAGTGTAAGCATCTCCTCCCTCAGTCCCCACTAGAGTCCCAGTACCTAGAACAGTGTCTGCAGAGCCGCCACGCTGCCCAGCTCTGGGGAGTGTGCCCCTTGGAGTTGTGCAGGACACACTGTGCATGGTGGGGTGCGGTGGTTCTGCATGCCTGACAAACAGCAGATGAGCGATGAATATTTATCAATATTTATCATAATAGGGCTGATACACTCCTATATACAAATGCACACACATCTCCCCTGTGCCTCTATTTCCCTGGCAGATGAGAAGGAGGAGAGCATCCTGGGCAGCGTCCCCCTCCTGAGCTTCCGGGTGGCTGCGGTGCAGCCCTCAGACAACATCAGCCGCAAGCACACCTTTAAGGTCAGTCGGGCCGCCCCTCCCAGGTCTGGAGGGTGAGCAGGCTGCTCTTCTGGAGCACATGGGGATGGAGGAGGATTAAGAGTCACCTCCCTGAGGAATCTCAGGGGTGGTGGGATGGGGGAAGCCAGTAATGGCCCCGAGACCCTGTACAGGCTAGCACAGGGCTAAGACAAGGCTGTGCCCAGACCCCCTCTTCTTTCTCTAGGGTCAGGTGGGTAGTTCTCCTGAGGGCGGGCCAGTAGAGATGTGCTTCAGTGGTCCCACAGTTTTGCCTGGGGATAAAATAGCCATGTCCTGAGCCATTGGGCCCTCTGTCCAGTTACCTGGCACCTAGGCAGTCCCTCCAGCAGAGGCAGGAGCTGTGGGCTGAATGGGCTCGTCCTTTCTGGAAAGCTTTCCTCCCCACCTTGGTCCCAGCAGACGAGAAGCCCGTCAAACTGGCTCACATTTTCAATCTCTGGGGAAAATTAGAAGTTGAATTTCATTACAATCAAGAAATGCAAAGCTTATGGAGACAAAAATTTGATAGAACAAATGCCAGGGAAAGTGGGGCTCTCCTGCCTGATCCGTGTCACTCCCTCAGAACCCTGGAGGATCCACCCATCAAAGATGGGCCTTCAGCTAGCTCATCCTAAGCCAGTGTTTTTCCACATTTAAAAATTAATGACCCATTAAAAAGAATAAAAATTGCATGTCCTTTATGTATTTTATGATGCAAAACCCATAGGTTCTCTTTCACTTTCCAAATATAAAGTTATAACATCTATCTTGCATTTTCTTAGTAGAAACCCCTCTCACCCCAAGTTGGGAATCGCTGTCCAAGACCCTTAAAACCCAAAACTATGGTGTTGGATGGTAGGACCTGCAGGCCACACCAGGTCAGGGTGAGATCTTAGAGCCTCAGAGACTCTTGTCCCTTTCTGTCCTTCAGGCTGTGGTCACCTGGCCACAGAAAAGAGGCAGGCAGCCCACACAGGTACTCCTATGGGGAGCAAGGAGGCGCATATTTGGCACATAATTAGTTTCCAGCCTCCCAGGGCCTTGGATGCAAGAGGTGTGAACAAAATGAACAATTAATAAAACTCTGACTCCAGGGAGCCAGGTTCTAGCTGGGGAAATAGGAACAGGCTGTTGAACCAACAACAGACAGCCCTGCTATACACGGATGCACACCCACACCCACACATAATCAAACAGCCTGTCTCACCCTCCCCACCAGACCTTTCCGTAGACTCTACCCACTCCGGCGCCGAGCGCTATCGGCAACAGGCCTTAGGTACGTGTCCTGATTGCCTGGCGCACACCATCCCCATAAAACCCACATCTCACTTCCAGCCCGCCGACCCCTCTCCTCCCAGGGAGTGCACGGCCTCTTTAAAACCCTGCACTGTGCTGTGTTCGGTGGCCCACAAAGGGCTCTGATGGTGGCTATTCAGTGGCCCTTCCCCAGGGAAGGGAGGGGAGCGGAGACAGACAGGCGACCTGTCCTGCTGCGGCCACCAAGGGAAACTCTTGGATGACTGATAATGGGAGCCTGCCGCTGAATGCCTTAACCTCTTCCTAACCAGGGTCCCCTGGGGCCTTGGTAGGCCTTTGCCTGGCCCCCTTTCCCACTTCCAGATTGGGGGCCCCTCCCAGGCACCTGTCCTGTCGCAACCCTCCCAGCTCCCCGTCAACCACCCTGCCTCTTCCCAGTACTCCCACCTTCCCCTGTCGCAAGCATGTGCTCCTGGGCCTTTGAGCTCAGCTTGTTCCCCTGGGCGCGTTCTGACCCCCAGCGTGACTGTGAGCTCTTCGAGTGCACAGACCGTGTCTTTTCCTTCTTTGTGACCGGTGCCCAGAGCAGAGCTCCACACTTGCCGGCCGCTCACTGAGTGCTCATTGAATCGATTTATTCATTTGCTGCGCACTCCCACCCGCCCCCGTTCACCCCCACAAGTCCTGCCTGTGTTTCTTTCCTCTCCACAATAACCTTGTGTTCTCCACCCCCAGAGGGCTTGTCTGGGCCCCAGGTCTCTTACCCCCTTGCAGTTTAGTTTTAAGTCCAAGATGCCGCCTTCCAGCGCCACAGGCTCAGTCAGCACCTCCCTGCCCTGTCCCACTCCCTTCCTGTCCTCCACCCACATCCTGGGTCCCATGCTGCGGGGTAGAGAGGAGGGACTGGAAGGAGGAGGCCCATCCCTACCCAGAGAGAACTCGGACCCACCCTGGCTGGGTAATGGCTCAGGTCAGAAAGAAATCAAGTGCTGAAGAAATGGGGAGTAGAGGGCCCGCGCAGCAGGCGGGGAGCCTCCTGGGGGCCGGGGGCGGGGAAGGTTTGGGTGTGTGGGTTCCACTTAGCTGCTGAAGAGAGCCTGGGGGCTTGGTCTGAGAGACCTGTCTTCTCCTTCCACTGTCCAGAGACCAAGGTTTAGCCCCCGTGTGGTCAGAGGCTGAAGTGAGGGTCACAACGGTAACTCAATTCTTTGGGGATCTCCCCTGTTGAATGGGGTAAACAAGGCTCCCTGCCTGTACTGGGAAATTGGATGGTCTCACCTGGGGAGGATGCTGAGCACCCAGAGAGAATCTAGCCCCAGAGCACCTGTTTCTCATGGCCTAAGAACCTGGGGTTTCACCACCAAAGGTGTAAACTCTCTACCCTTTAAACAGAGGCATCCACTGAGGCCAGAGTGAAAAGCAGCTTGCCTGCAGAGGCAGAGCTGGGCAGGAACAGAGCGAGGATTAGAGTTGGGATCCCCTGACTTACTCGCCACCACCAGTCCAAATCCCCTTCGTGCAAACTCTCCAGGGCCCCCATACTGGTGGACCGAACCAGGCACCACTGGGTGCTGCCGTCCCAGTGGAGACACCTGGTAGAATGGACAGCGTGAGCACCTCACCCCGTCACTGTGCTCCTCCTCACTTCCTACCATGTCTTCTCTGTCTCTCCTGGTGTTTGGGCGGCCTCTTCTCTGCTTCTCCTCCTTCTGACCGTGTGAGGACCCCTCCTCTGGACAGGAGCTCTCTTCTGGGTTCCCGCCTGCCGCGCCCACTCATGGCCACCAACTAGGTAGTGTGCTCCCTCTGTATGCCGGTGCATGTCCCTTGCGAGCCCATGTGATAGGGGCTTGGCTGTCTCTCCTCATGGAAGAGCCAGGGCTAGTTTCTCAGTGCCGGAGCTGGGGCTGAGATTGGCGTGTGCTTGGGTGGGGGCGGGGGGGACACGAATCTCTCCCTGACTTTGGGTGATTGCCCTTCAAATCAAAGATGGGATTTGATGCGAGCACAGTCATGGTAATTGTCCCTCCTCTTATAATCACCTCAGGTAGGCCAGGTAAACTTACCTGGATATTGGGCTGCCAGGAGGTATCTAGGGTGTGAACCAAGAGATACCAGATGCCAGTCGGAGCACTGAGGCGAGCTGTGGGCCTCCCTCTTGGCCTTGCCCCTGAGTTCCATGTGGGGAAATTGCTGCAGGTCAAGGGAATGGCCCACTTGACCACCCGTTCTGTGGGTGTGGGTGTCCTCTCCCTACAGGTGACCGTGTGCTGGGTGGACGAGGCCGGGGCCAGCTCCACGCGCTGCCTCTCCCCACAGGCCGAGCACGCGGGTGTCCGCACCTACTTCTTCAGTGCCGAGAGTCCCGAGGAGCAGGAGGCCTGGATCCAAGCCATGGGGGAGGCTGCCCGCGTTCAGATCCCCCCAGCCCAGAAGTCAGTGCCCCAAGCTGCACGCCACAAGTGAGTGCCAGGGTACCAGGCGTGGCACTGGGGGAATGGGGTGTGCTAGAGAAAGGGGAGGAACAAAGAAGCCTAACTCTGTACCATTGCAGAGTCCTGCGTGCTAGTTTGCCCCCTGGAGAGCACGTGAGCCATCTCCTTGTTTCTCAGCTCCTAACTCTAAAAGCAGGAGCCGCCTCTATACCTTAAGACTCCAAGGAAGGAGAGACTCACAGCATCACAGATAACCTGACACCATTGTGTCATTTATTACCCCCATTGTCATCCACAGACTCAGTGGATTTAACTGGATTTAGAGTCTTGAATTAGATGTTAAGTAGGAAAGAGATTTTGTAGTACAGACTCCAAGAGTCTACTCACATGTCTTAGAAGTGTTTACCAAGCCATGTTTCAACACTTGAATATGTGTAATTTGGCAAACTGGAAGGAGAAAATTGTCATGAGGTTCCATCTTAGCTTCAGCCAAGTGCCATAGTTCCAAGAGTTTGTTCATTTCACAACTATTTACTGTAGCTATAAATGTGTAAGGCACCATACTGGGTGCTAGAAATGTGAGGGAGGGCAAGTCTGACATGGATCCTGCCCTTGAAGAACTTACATTCTAAGGGAAAGACAGTCATGGAAGAAGCTTCTTTTGGAGAAGGGAATTAGCTTGTTCATATACCTATGACGTTTTAGACAACAACTTCTGCCCTTGGTTCTTTCCATGTTTTATCTCACAACAACTCTATAAGAGGGGTTATCATTATACCCATTCTGCAGTCGAGAAGGCCAAGACTCATGGAAGTTAAGCAGGTTTCTATACAAGAGAGAGCTGATCTGTAATAAGGCTTTGTAGCTGGAACAAGGATGGGTACTTTTGTGAAACTTCAGTATAGTGCAAACCAAGTTCAGGGGGAACTGGGTCAGGGGCAGGCTATTGAGGAGACCAAGACTGTGTGAAGATAGTCTTGGAAGGTGTCTTGAAGATTCTTGGCCATAGTTTGAAGGCTGGGCTCAGAGAGGGTCAAAGAAGGAAGTGGAAAGCGATGCATGGAGAAGACCTGGAGGGCAGAATGGGCATGTCTAACTTGGGCAGGATCAGACTATGTTTTATAATAATTGCCCAGTATGATTGGAACAAGAAGATAAAGTGGTGGGATTTAGGAAACAGAATTGTAATTCATTGTGTCCTGTTTCCATTAGTACCTTCCCACCCATCCTTCTCCCCTCCTTTTCTCCTTCCCAGTCTGCCACCCCCAACCCCACTCCATTCTGGGCTGACGTCACTGACAACATCTCCCTTGGCATCCTGCAGCCATGAGAAACCAGACTCAGAAAACATCCCACCTAGCAAACACCACCAGCAGCCAACCCACAACTGTCTCCCCCAGCCTGAACCAGAGGCCAAGACTCGAGGGGAGGGTGACGGCCGAGGCTGCGAGAAGACAGAGAGGAGGTCCGAGAGGTCCGAAGTCAAGAAGGAACCTCTGGTGAAAGCTAACGGCATCCAAGCTGGGCCAGAACCAGCCTCAGAGCCAGGCAGCCCTTACCCCGAGGGCCCGAGGGTCCCAGGAGGTGGGGAGCGGGCAGCCCAGCCCAACGGCTGGCAGTATAGCTCCCCCACACGGCCAGGGAGCACAGCATTCCCACCTCAGGATGGAGAGAGTGGGGGACACCGGCGGAGCTTCCCGCCACGCACTAACCCTGACAAAATCGCCCAGCGCAAGAGCTCCATGAGCCAGCTCCAGCAGTGGGTGAACCTGCGCCGGGGCGTGCCCCCGCCCGAAGACCTTCGGAGGTGAGGCCTGGTGGGGGGCGGGAGTGGACCTGAAACGGCCTTACAGCTAAAGGATGGCAACGGGATCGTCTCACGTGAGACATCCCCTGTGGAAACCCTATGGAAGCCAGGCTGAGTTGGGAAACCAAGAAAATCCCATGATTCCCAGCTTTCCCAAATCCTTTCCTGCCCCATGATTCCAGCTTCAGAGTTTGGCCTCTGCCCCTGAGTCTTCCTTTAGAAGAAGGAGCAGAGCAGCCCAGTGCCTTTCCTCACGGCTGTTGGGTGGCCCAGAACACAGGACACAGGCAGCGTCAGTCACATGGAGGGGACCTCAAGTCCTTCTGGGCGGACATTGTCTGAGCCGCCGACCCTCTGTTCTGGTGTCTCTGCCAACTCGAGGTTCACTAACCACCAAGCCAACCCACCCCATTTTCTAACAGCGCTAATTGTTTGAAAGCCATTATTTCTATGAAGTTTAAAAAAAATTTTTAAAAACGAAAACATTACCACTTATCCGACTTATTGGTCCTAGTTCTGTCCTGTAGGACCCATTTATCCAGTGACTGGCTTTCAATGTTTGAAGACATTTCTGGTGCCTGATAGTGTTTGTCAGGGCCAGTGGGGTCTGCCAGCCCCTTCCCTAGGAGGTTTAGGCCGCTCCAGGACCGCAGGTGACCACCTCAGGGAGGCTGCGGGGCCTGTGAGGAACTCGCCCTCTAGCGGCCTGAACTCGAGCTCACTTCAGCGGTGGTCTGGCACCCAGGGCATCTGGCCTGCCACCGGTCCCGGGAACTTATTGTTTCTGCTTTTGACAAGATCCTGGAACCAACCAGGGAGGCTGCTCTTTTGCCCTACTCAGGGGCCTTTGCCCTGCTTCAGGGGCCTGGTAGGCTGCGGTTCTTTCTTCTAGTCACCGCTTATTCAGACCTGCTTTTTGGAAAGGAACTGAAGAGTTGCATCATCCTGAAATGGAAATGGTTAATAAGGCTTGCAGTTTCTTCTCAGGGGCATTTCATTTTAAAGAGGCAAAGATTGAAGTTCTAAATAATGAGATTTCAGACATGGGGGAGCTAGTTGAGGGGGTTTGAGGGTAGGGGATAGCGGTTCGGGCATCTCTAGGAACAAACCTCAGTGCTTGGGCAGCAGCGTCCTCTGCATTCATCCATTCACTGCCCTGCCCTAGGCTGGAGAACGGGGAGGAAGGGTGGGTTCTGGAGGACTGGAGGCACGCCCACCCATTTTGCCTGGCTTCCTTACACTGTTTTCTCTCTCTTTCTCTCTCAGTCCCTCTAGGTTCTACCCTGTGTCCCGCAGGGTCCCTGAACCTTATAGCCCCTATTCCCCCCAGTACCCTGATGATTACCAGTACTACCCCCCGGGGGTGCGGCCAGACAGCATCTGTTCAATGCCTGCCTACGATCGGATCAGCCCACCCTGGGCCCTGGAGGACAAGCGCCACTCCTTCCGCAATGGGGGTGGCCCTGCCTACCAGCTGCGTGAGTGGAAGGAGCCCGCAGGCTATGGGCGACCTGATGGCACCGTCTGGATCCCCAGCCCCTCCCGGCAGCCGGTCTATTATGACGAGCTGGATGCCGCCTCTGGCTCCCTGCGCCGCCTGTCCTTGCAGCCCCGCTCCCACTCCGTGCCCCGCTCGCCCAGCCAGGGCTCCTATAGCCACGCCCGCATTTACTCCCCCGTCCGCTCACCCAGTGCCCGATTTGAGCGGCTGCCACCTCGCAGCGAGGACATCTATGCTGACCCTGCCGCCTACGTGATGAGGCGATCCATCAGCTCCCCCAAGGTGAGCCGCCAGCCTGCCCTGACTTGCCCGCCCCCTGAGAGCCTCCAGAAGCCTAAGACCATCTGCTGAGAAGAGGTGGTGATGCGGGTGCAGCTGAGCCCTCCAGTTCTGTTGCCAGGAGAGGCACGTTGGGGGCTTCCCTTGCCCCACCAGTAGGAACATTGCTCTCTGTGCCCACCCCCGGGTTGTGCCAGGAACCGCACTATCTGTATAAGAGGGGCCAGAGAGGGCTGTGTCTTTTCAAATCTGAGGACCTGGACAGATCATTGCAAGGGGCCCTGCTGTCTGTTTTAGTCTGAAATCAGTTCTGGGACAGGACACCAGCATCCCTAACCTTCAGCTTGAGTTGGTGGGGAAGTCCATGTCCAAGTCAGACCCCCCTCACCTCTCCATCCCCTTTCTCTTCCAGTATGATTACCTGGGAGACAGGCGGCCAGTCCCTGCAGGACTGTTCCCCTACAACTACCCACCATCCCCCACGGTCCACGATAAGATGGTACGTCTGTCCTCACCCCCGACTCCACCCCTTCTCAGGACCTCCCCTCCCTGACTCCACTCGGGGCGGAACTCACCTGAGGCAGATGGCAGGGGCGCTCTGTGCCCAGTGCCAGGCCCGTCTGGTGTTTAGCAGCCTCTGGATACCTCCTCCCTCCCGGCCAGTAGTCCAGCCCCAGTACAGAATTTGGCTCCAGTTCTACCTGCTCCCCTGTGACACAAGGCAGAGGAGAGGGGACATGTGGGCATGTGATGGTCTGAGCCTTTCCACCGCAGCACAAGTGGCCTCCAGGATGCAGGAGAAGGGGCGGGTCAGGGAACTGAGGCAATGGGCTGGGAAGAAAACTCAGGCTAGAGCTCCTAACACAGGCAAGATCTTCTAGACTTTTCCCCCCTAAATATACTTGCTTCGGATTTGTCCTTTGCCTGGAATGCCACTCTTGAGGAAAGAGACACATGGTGTCATTCTGGAAGAAAAGGTTTTCCATATGGTATCTACTTCCTTCTTTCCTCTCCCCTTCCACTAGTGTCTTTTCCTGGAATTTGTTCTCCACAGAAATTTGGCTTCCTGGAGAACTAGATGCCGATGCTGCACTTGGTGGGTTGAGGGGAACCACTGGAAACCACAGGCAGAGTCCCTGTCCCCAAAGGCCTGTTGCTAATGCCTCTCCATGGATGATGCCAGGAGGCCAGGGTGGAGGAGGCCTTGACAGGTCGGAGGGCTGTGCTCCGTGGCCCCCTCTGATTCTCGTTCTGCCGGTGTCCAAACTCTGGAGCCTTGACCCACAGCAAATGGCACAAGTGATTTTTTTCCAGAAAAGTCAGAAGCATTTGCTAAGAAGTGCTGGTTTGATTGCCTCAGCAGTGCTTTCCTGTCCCAGAGGAGGGCAAGGCAGGCCTAGGAGAGATGGAGTTAGAGCCCAGAGGGTACCCTCATCTAGCTGGAAGTGTCCAGTAGAGATGTACTTGGCCTGCCCACACCCTCAGCCCCACCCTTCCCCAGAACGCCTCAAGGAAAGGCCTTTCTTTGTCCTTGCCCAGCTAACTCCTAACTGCTTTGCTTCTTTTTTATTGTTTTCTTTTGTCCTGTTCCTGTTTGTTTGTGTTGCTGTTTGGCCTCTTGGGCCTCGGGCTCCGGGTAGGATGAACTTTTAGACCTTCAGTTGCAAAGAAACCTAGAGTATTTGGACCAGCAGGTAGGCAGAGCTGGTGCCCCCTCGCCATCCCACCGCCCTCCCTCGCGTCTCCCCCTTCCCACCCGCCTCCCCACCTTCCAGCCATTTTACCTTTGTTGGCACAACCAGGACACAACAAAGTGGCTTATATTTTGGTTTGCTCCTCCATGCTCCTTCTCTTCAAAGCCCTTTATGGCAGCTGGGAAAAGGAGAATAATAAATGACCGCATGAATAATTAATGTCACCTCATATTTCTCTAGCATTCAGCCCAGATGGAACTGCCCCCAAGAGGCAAGTGGGAATTTGCATTTTTTGCTGGAGAGAGGAGGGAGTAGCAGAGACGGGAGGGAGCTCCATGATTGCACTAAAATCTTAGGGATTTAGTTCAATCTGAATGTGGAAGATTGTTCTATCCTTTTCTATAGGTGTTTAAACTCCATAATTTGTAAACTAAGGCCTACAGACCTGCTCTAGGAGGATTTAAAAAGCAATATTAATCAGCATATTTGTTAGTTCCTCTCCAAAGCTCTTTTGCATGCACAGCTCATATTTTCCTGAGAATTCAGTGTGGTTGGTGGACAAGGGAGTATGATCAGCCCAATTTTACAGACGAGCAATCTGAAGAGGCAGTGAGTGTTCCCAAGTCATATTGCTAACCTCGTCTAGACGTCAGATGGAAGTGGTGGGCTGCCTGGGTGCCTGGCTCCAGGGGCTGACCCTTGGCTCCCCTGCCTTCTGAGGCTAAGGGGCCTGCGATCCTCACTGGATTTACACAGGTTGGAGGTCAATATGCTGAGCATTTGTATGAGCACACACTCTTACATTCAGATCTGTGCTGCAGACCACCGACCTGGAAGTACACACATTGTCCTACCAAGTCAGCCTCTGGTGGTAGAAATAACAATAACGATAGTAATAGTATTGGCCACAATAATAATAATAGTGATGATGATGTTGATAGCAGCAGCTACAATAATTATTGAGCGCTTCCTCTGTGCCCCAAGCTTTCTTGGAGGCTTCACAGATTCTCACTCATTTAGTGTTTTTTTTTTTATTTTTATTTTTATTTTTTATTTTTTATTTGTTTTTATTGTGGGTAAAAATCAAAATTCTCACAATACATACAAACATTTGCAAAATGATATATAAATATATATGCATATATGTGTATTTGCTTACAGAAATGTTATATATATATATATATATATATATATATACATATATTTTAAGAGGTGCTTAGATTACCCAAAATATTACACGGAACCCACTGGGATTCCCATGTTGCCCACCTCCCACACCTCCCACCACATCCCACACAAACATCTCCCACAAGTGTGGCCCACCAACCTCAATGAACTTACACATCCTGGGGCCTTGCCACCAACCATAGACCACAGTTCACACCGTAGACCACACTCTCTCCCACTTAGTCCTGAGTGGTGTGTGCTGATTTAAAATGGCCTACATCCGTTGCCACAACGGTACTCAGGACAACCTCTAACTCCCAAAGAAGCCCCTGCATTTCAACTGCTCATCCCCTCCCTACCCCAAAAGTGTCAAGTGGCCACTGGCTCCACCTCATTGTTATAATTTCTTCCATTGCTAGAATCACCATATGTGAACAAGAGAATACCATCAAGTCCACTCTAGTCTATAGTTCTTCCCCCAATCCTGAGGGGACTGGGATGGTGATGTCCACTCCAACTCCAAGTGAGAGAGGGCTTATATCCCATTTAGTCTTTATAAGAACCCTACCAGTTAGGTATATTGTTAACCCCTGAGGAAATGAAAGCACAGGGAAGCTAAGTAACTTGCCAAGGGCACTGGTCAATGGCAGCCCTAAGAAACCAGACTCAGAAAACTGGTGACTGTGACTCCAGAGCCCATTTTACAGCTGAGGAAACATCTAATATTTGAAGAGGCTGAGTTTGTGCTTCAACAGGGTGATTTCATGTCTTAGTTATAGAAAGAACCATAACTGTGAAATCAGAGGATGTAGCTGTGATTGTTGGCTTTTTAATCTAACAAATTTTTTTTTTTGTAATAATAAATTGTATTTTTAGAGAAGTTTTAGATTTACAGAAAACTTGCACCAAACGTATAGGAAATTCCCATATAACACCCCCACCACACACACACACACACACACACACAGTTTCCCCTATTGTTAACATCTCACATTAGTGTGGTACATTTGTTACAATTGATGAACCAGTATTGAAGCTTTGCAAGCCATGTGACCCATTATCTCCCAGGGTCTCAACACCTAAATGATCTTCTACGGGGAAGTCTGTGAGCACTAGAAGCATTGGAGAGCCATATTTTCTCGGCAGGGATGGCTCCCAGCCTTCAAGCACCTTGCATTCTAGTTCCAGAAGCAGTGCATGGAGTCACCATGAGCGTTCCAGACCACACGGGGCCTGGTCTAGGATACCAGCCCACAGCAGGTCGGGAAAGCACTAGCTAATCATGGCAGGAAGCAAGGCCTGCAGTGCCTCAGAGTGGGGAGGGGCAGGGCTCAGCTCCATCCTGTCCCCAGGCTCCTGGGCAGGCTTTCCACCCTGTGGCCTGTGTGCTTGGCTCTCTACTCTATCTTCCATGTCATTCAAAGGAAACAGTGGGGCAGGGGCCTGGGCCATTAGGCTGGGGGCTTCAGAAAGAACATTCAGAGGGCCCCTGTCCTAGATACAAGGCAATGTTCCCAAAAGGCAGTGTGATATGATAAGAGTCGAATGCAGAGTCAGCACACCACGCTCTAGTTCCAGCTCTGCAGTTGCAAGGATTTTTTTAAGCCCTGGAAATGTCCCTTAGTCTCTCTGGATCTTGTTTTTTTTCAATCATAAAATGGACATTATAGAACCTGCCCTTTCTCCCTTCCAGGGTTATTGAGAGAATCAAGTGAGAATGTTTATGAAAGCAATTTGTCAGGCATTGGCAGAAGGGTGGTGATTGATGCTCTTATTTTATTGTTCTTTTTCTTCCAACACTCAATTAAAAATATTAATTGAGCATCACTTAGTATATATAAGAAACTGGGTTAGGTGCTTTCTCAGTTATTTTCTCTTAACATTTTGGAGAGATAGGAGGAGGCACAAAGGAATCCTAGAGGCAAGGTCCACGTGCACCGAGAGATTCCTGCAGGCCAGGTGAGAACTTTCCTACTTGCTTCCGTGATTGCTTTAGGTCCACTGGCTTAGGAAGGAATGAGACCAGTGGGTGCCTATGAAGATGCTGGCCTCGCTTTCCCTCTCCAAGCCCGAGAGATCTGCCTTGTACCTTTCTCTGTTCTCACATGCACCCCTCCATGCTCACCACACACACACTCACAACCCATACACCACACAAAAGACATAGGCAGCAGACAGAAACATAGACACACACACACACACATGCACACCACACACACAGAGGCCCCAAGAAGATATAGGCATGAGTTCAGATCCTAATGGAGAATGTAGTTGATGCCCTGACCTAACTCTTTTGAAGGAGAACCGCTCTTTTGAAAGCCTTTTAAATCACATTTTATACTAGATAAAACATTTCCAACTGGATTAAGAGATAAAATTCAGATCCTAGGAAAGCCTTTTAAGCAGCTGCAGCCCCTGCAAATGGGGCTGATAGATAGCCTTTGCCCTGACTACAGCATGCAGAAGCCAGGCAGCATTGGGGCTTTCTTACCCGAAAAGGGGTAAGAGGAAGAAAGCACAGCATGGATCCAAGAGAGAACGGGTATACTATGGCACACACACAAAAAAAAACAAAAACAAAACAATGTAGGGGGCCCCTTAATCTGTGGCCCCAAATGGTCTTCCCCAAGATGGCTTTGTCCTCCCTTCCCTTGCTCACTTCCCCTCCCCAAAAAACTTTTCCTGCACAACTCCCTTCTGTCTTCTGCTGCCTTCCCCTGTTGAACAGTTGAGTTAAAGGGACACAGCCAAAAATATCTCCAATTTGTTTGCTTTTTTATGCTCTCACTCAAATCAGTGGAGAGAAATAATGGCATTTCAGGTTTATTTGGTTGGCCCACTTGCCTTCTCTCCCTCCTTCCCTTTCCACCTTCCCTGTTTTCCCTCCTTCCCATTCTTTCCCCTCCCTCCTTCCCACCCTTTGTTCCTCCCTTCCTCCCTTTCTTCCTATCTTTCTGTATCTCTTTCCCCCTCCGTGCTCCTAATGATCCTTAGGAAATACAGAGGTAACAGGTTGGGAGAGCA
Source organism: Tolypeutes matacus (assembly GCA_026826555.1). Classification (NCBI taxonomy): domain Eukaryota; kingdom Metazoa; phylum Chordata; class Mammalia; order Cingulata; family Chlamyphoridae; genus Tolypeutes; species Tolypeutes matacus. The sequence continues at coordinate 46,266,330 of JAKSZT010054304.1, read as the reverse complement.
GCAGCCCAATACCTGATGTCCCTTTAACATGGCTCGCTTGTTTTGGCCTCCTTATTTGCTCCCTAGTGTCATTCAAGACCTTCATGGATACTACCAGCCCAGCTCTGGAAACAGTGCTTAGTAATCCTTTCTATTTTAGAGCCAAGGGGTGGACAGGATCTGGGGAAAGGGACCTGTGCCCATGCATTTGTGAAGACCTATCCAAAGAGTAGGTCCCAAGTTTCCTTTTTTAATTTTTCACTTAGTTCATATTTGGGGAGAACAGCCTTTCAAACTGCCTGTATGGTCTCTGACCCTATGTGTGAAACGAGAGCTGGGGCAAGGAGATGATGACCTTGGATAAGGTGGATGAGACCCACAACAATCAAGCATCCTGGGAAAATGTCACTGGGCTGGGGCCTCTTGAATGCTGCAAGCAAGGGCATGGTAGCTCCCCAGCTCCATTCTGTTCTGGTCCTGAGACAGTTTACCAGGGGTAAGAGATGGGTAAAGGTCAAACACAGGGTGCTGGAGGCTCCAAAAGGCACTGCCCTTTCCTGTTTCCTGTAAAATAAGCACAGAAGGGTGTGGGGAGATGTACATGGGTCTGAGTTTGAATCGTCCATTCCTTCCTCTGCTACAGATGAGTGAGAGCGAGACTCTCATCAGTATGGTGAACCGCATGGTGGAAAACTCTTCCCCCAGGGCCCAACTCTTCATGCAAGTAAGACCTCTGCCTGGCAGCATGGTCCCTGTCAATGCCATTTCAGCTGCTTGTGCATGGTCAAGTCAACCCATCTGGGATGGAACTTGGTCCATCCAACCTGCTCATCTGCCACACCTCCTCTCCTCTGGAGACAGGCTCAGCCTCATCTCCCTTCCATATTACACTCTCCTCCATTTTTCACTTTCATGGGTAAACCCAAGGCCCCATTTCCCAAACCATCAAAATAGCCAGCACCAACATCTCATGCCGTGCCAGGGACTGCGAATCCACTCTTTAATGTTTAGGACTTCTATTTTATATTTGCTGTCTTTACAGACATGGTTGGGGTTAAGGGTACAAACCATCCAATGACAAAATTGTATAGAAAATGCTGTGGTTATTGGATGGGTCATCGAGGCCAGACAGCTTTATCTAGACCCAGAGATGCTTCTAAATTCTTGCCAGTCCTGGTCTGAGTCAAGCCCTGATTAGTGTTGCATGAACTAGGACAGTCGTTTTCAGGTGTTTCCAGTGCTCGTTCCTAACATGCTCCCATGCCCTGTCCTCAGAAACAGCCAAGGGGTTAGCTTTTGTTCTCATGGTTGTTACCAGTAAGCCATCCAGGAGGAGTAGACCCTAGAGCTTAGGGGGGAGGAAATACAGAACATAAGCTGAGCAGCATCTCTGATATCCCTGGAATCTGTCTAGGACATTTGGAATTGAGTCTAGGCCAAGCTATCCCAATCTTCCCAGTATTATTTCAGCTCAGGTCCCTGGAACAGAAGCCATCAGATATGATGGGCCTTGGCCTCTGGCAAGAGGGGAGCAAGGGTTGTGATGTCAGCTTCCCCGCCCCTGCACACTCTCCTCCAGCCCCTGCAGTAGTAACCAACGTCATGTTCCTGCAGGTCCCTCCGTACCCAGAAGTGTTCCGGAACAGCCTCCACACCTACAAGTTAAACGAGCAAGATACAGATGTAAGAGCAGCTCTCCCTGCTCCCTCTGTCCACTCCAGCCTCCTGCTGTCGTCTTCATCATGCTCTCCTCCACGGGGGCTTTTTCTCCATCCATCTCTCTACTTCTGGTGGCTCTTCATTCTTTTGATTCATGTCCTCTCTTACCACAAAGATGACATCCTGCTTTCCCTCTCCTCATCCCCCTTTTCTCTTTCTTACCACCTAACCCCCAACCCTCACACTGGCTTATGTGTTTCCCCCACTGAGCTCTAGGCCCTTTTAAGGGGCCTCCTTCTGACAAGGAGCACAGACTTTGTAAGGAGATAAATCAGTCCATCTACTCTGCCCAGCAGGCAGGCCTTTAGTCCCTGCTGACAACTAGGAGGAATATGGCCCTGGCCCTGCCCTCAGGGAGCTTCAGGGCAGTGGAAGATGCCTAGTAACAGTAGGAGATTGCATATGATTTCTACACTAATGGGGCCTTTAAGAGATTCTGCAGGAGTGCAGGGGGCAAACCCTATAGGATGGTGGGCCAGGGACAAAACAGGTAACATATGAGCTGGGTCTTGAAGTTAAAAGATCCGGAAGGCAAGATATGGCTCAGTAGAGAGAAGCAAAGGTGCTGTTTGAGGAATGGCATGAGTAAAGATGTCTCAGGAAAGCACTGGTGTTCCAAAAGAGATATCCGACTTTCCCTGCCTCCCCACCATCGCCACTGACCCAGCCTTTGGTAGTGGATCTGCCCAGCAAACCTGGGAGAGGTTCCATCCATACAAGGACCAGACTTCAGAGGGACCTTCGGATCTACCATCCTGAGACCCTGGAGGGAGGAACAGGGTCCTGTGGGAATCGGGGACCAGTTTCCATTGTTCCCTGCTTTTCCTAAACTGCTTGTTCAGACATCTCACGTACCTCTCTAGTCCATACCAGTCCAGGAGTCAAGGCCATATTATCTCTACTCAACTCTGTCCACTGGAACCCCCAGGAGGAAGAGGGTACAGGAACTTAACACTTGCTTCTTCATCCTTCTTTCCTTTCAACCCAACTCACGTCCTCAGAGAATAAACACATCTTCCCTCCATTGGGACCTTGGGGAGTCTGCCCTCCTAATACGAAGGAAGACTCATCTTCCTGCTCCTGGGAGCCTCCAAGGTCGAGGTGAAGGCCCAGGGTTCCATAGCAGGAGAAAGGAGGTGGTATCCAGAGGCCAGTCCCTGCCAACCCCATTCCCGGGTCCCTATCAAACTGAGTCCTTCATCCCCTTGTTTCTCCCTCCCCTTTCCCTACTCTCTCGGGACCCCAGAAGCTGCTGGGCAAATTGTGTGAGCAGAACAAGGTGGTGAGGGAGCAGGACCGGCTGGTGCAGCAGCTCCGAGCGGAGAAGGTGAGCCTAGGGGTTGCCTTGGCTTGGGGCAAATGGGCAGGGCTGGCTTGTAGCAGGTCCTGGGTTGCTATCTCCATCCTGACCGAGCTGAGGACTTTGACTTTCCTTCAACTTCCGTCTCATTCTAAATCACAACTGCGGAAGCTTTCCTGGGGACCTTAACCAATGTGAGGACACTTGATTGCCTGGTTAAACCTTTCAGGGCTCAGGCCTCTGCTGTTAAAAATCTCAGAGAAGAGGAAATACCAGCGCTGTTCATGGCTAGTACCCTGCCTTCCCTTAGGAGAGCCTGGAAAGTGCCTTGATGGGGACCCACCAGGAACTGGAGATGTTTGGGAGCCAGCCCAGCTACCCAGAGAAACTGTTGCATAAGAAGGAATCCCTGCAGAACCAGCTCATCAACATCCGGGTGGAGCTGTCTCAGGCAACCACAGTAAGCATGGGGTCTGTGCTTCCACCACCTGGTCAGCTCCCACCTGAGAGCCACCTCCTCCCAGGTTGTGCATTCCTGATCCAGATTCTCCTCTGTGGGCAAGAACAGGGTGCTCTTGCCCAAGACAGGCATAAACAAAGACCTCAACACTGCCTTGCAAATGGGAGCAAGCATGCCAGCCTACTCATTCCATAAAGTCTCCACTGAGGACCACCAGCTTATTACCTACAAACTATGCATACACCAGGACAGCACACAGTTAAGGGCTACTTATTTCCTTGGCTGCTCTTAACATTTTTGCTGCTCACTTCTGTCCTCTACCTTGGAGAACCAGGGAACTGGTAGAAATGCTGCTGCCTTGGTCATTTCCCAGTAGGGACGGGGGAGGTCCTCCAACAGAGGTCAGGCGGATAATAGTTCTAGGAAGCAGTAACAAAAGTGCCCCAGAATGTGGCCCGGAAGGAAGGAGGTTCTCTAACCTTTGGAGAACCGACATCCTCCTCCAGGCTCTTTTCTTTTTGCTCCTCACCTTTTCTTCCCCATCTGGGGAGAACAGTCTAGGTATGGGAATGATATCATCCACCTTCAGCCTGTCCACAGACCCAGAGAGGATTCCATTTTCTCTTTATTTTGGTTTGCAACTGTCTACCCAAGGTGGTGGGACAGGCGTTTGCACTTCTAAGGCCAGTGTTTGACTGGCATCAGAATGTCTCAGCCACATGCTCCTCTCCTTCTGTCCCTCTGTGTTCTCCTCCCCAGACCTGCCAGGCCTCAGGTGCCCTAGCCTCAGATCCCTTTTCAGGACAAGGAGGAATGCTTGGGTGATGGCACTTTCTCAGACCCCACTTTGCACCTTGCAGGCCCTGTCTAACAGCACCGCAGAATATGAGGCCCTCGAGTCAGAGGTCTCCGCCCTGCATGATGACCTCTGGGAGCAGCTCAATTTGGACATCCAGGTGAGCAGGGCCCCTGCACAGGTGGGGGTTGGTATGTGGTCTGTGCCCTCCCCTTGTACTTTTGGGTAAAGGGGACCCAAGTGGCTTCCTTTCTTGCATCAGAGATCTCAGAGATGTAAGACAAAGAATTAGCCCTGAAACAAGCATGAATGTTGAGTATCACTTAAAACCAACTCTTAAGTTTCAGGATGAAGATCATGTGGAATTCTTCTCTAGTTCCATCAAGTCACAGGGGAAGGCACTAAAGCTGAAGCATGGGTGATGTAGTTTAGATATAAGGCGTTTTATGAATGAAAGGATTTTGAAAACCAAAATATGTACACACATACCAGAAGAGTCTGCAGGAGCAACCTACAGGGAATTTGAAGACAGGAAAGAGGCTTTCCTTTCTGGGATGGGTTAGAAATGGTTTGCTCAGAGGCAGGAGGGTAGACATATTGATCTTGGGTAGCTCTTGTTGTTTCCATCCCTCTGTCCTTTCTCTACCCAGGCCCTGCCTCTTTAGCTAGTTTTGCAAGCCCTGTCTCTCTGACACAGTTAACACCCTGGTGCCACCCATTTCCTCCTGTTTCGCTCCTACTAACAAACCTTGCCACCCCAACACTATAGCTGGTCAGGCAAGGTGAAGCGAAGGCCTTCTGGTCCAGAGACCCCACGCGTCCCCATGTCTTGTGGGCCAGCCTCGCTTTAAACACGAGCATTTTAGGAGGAGGATAGTGCTGTGGCAAAGAGCATCAGCTTTTTGAGGCAAATAGACCCAGCTTCGAATGGTGGTTGCACTTACTGAACCCAGGTCTGGGGCATGGGTCTCCTTTTCATCTCTGAAGTGGGGACAGCTGTGCTCCTGCCTCACTGAGCTGTGCACTCTAAATGCATTCACTTATGCAAAGCACTTAGCACCGTGCCTGGCACCAAGGGAGGCTAAGTAAATGGTAGCTCTTGTCTTTCCAGTAGTAGAAACTGCACCTGAATATAGCTCACGAGTATTTAAGCACACGTTGGGTGTGGGAACTACACAAGGGCTGTGTATTAGTCAGGGTTCTCTCGGGAAACAGAATCAGCAGGAGATATCTGTGAATAATATGGAACTCTAAAAGAGTCTCTCACGCGACCGTGGGGACTCACAAGTCCAGGTTCCTCAGGCAAGCTGCAAACCAGGGGCTCCGATGAAAGCCCGATGAAAGGTCGTTGATGAGTCTCTGGGAGAAGTTGCCTGTCCAACGACGAGCTGGGAAATTCTTCCTGAATGTTGAAATCACTTCCACTTTTAAGTCATTCAACTGATTGGGTAAAAGCACCACCCATTGCTAATGTAATCTCCCTGATTGATGCAGATGTAATCAGCCATCCACGCAGTAAACTCACTGGTGATTGAAGTCCATAAATGCTCTTGTATTACAATTAGCCCAGTGCTTGCTGGAACAAACACCTGGACACAACTACTTGGCCGAGTTGACACATTAGCCTAACCATCACAGACTGTTTGGATATGAAGTGGAACAGTAAACTGGAGGGTCTCGCCCCCTGGAAAATAGGCTGCCGTGGAGTGTCCACTTAGCGGGGCCTTCACTCTAAGACCACCTTCTCTTCCATGGGGAGCTCTGAAGGGCAGTTTCTCACTCTGTCTTGGTCCTGAGGCTACGTCCTTATCTCAAAGGGCTCTTTACTGTAGTAACAGAGTCCTCTCCTCTCTGGCAATTCCAGACACAGTCTTTGTAGAAGTTGAAGGAGCAGAGGCTGCCCTCGAGGAAGGGTTCCTGCTTCCTGCTGTCCCAAAGGGGTGTGGGTCCGACTGAGGAGGGCAGGCTGGGACAGTTGGGGGCTTCTGCTTTCTTTGACTTTCTCTGTGGTTGTTTCAGAATGAGGCGCTCAACCGGCAAATCCAGAAGGAGATTTGGAGGATCCAGGATGTGATGGAGGGGCTGAGGAAGAATAACCCATCCCGGGGCACAGACACAGCCAAGCACCGAGGTGGGTGCCTCCTCTGATAGCCTCCTGGGCTTTCTGGCCTCACCAGAAATGTTTAGGTCCCTATGGCTTCCATTGCACACTGTGGCTTCCATTGCACACTTGCCAACTCACCCCTCTCCAGGCCTCACACCTCTGCTCAGAGCCAGCCAGGGCCTTGTCGGGGCTCTAGAATCTCACCCTGGGCCTCAGAATGGCAGGTCGGGTTCCTTTTTCCCTCCCAGGTATATCTCTCAGAGTTGCCATTGACCTCGATACTCTGCCCCTCCTCCCTGGAAGAGGTCAGAGAACACCTGGGCCTCCCCAGCCCCCAAACACAGGGGGCCATTGGTTATCTGTGAACACCACCTTGCTGTCTTCCTTAAGCTCTGGAACCTCAGGCTGACTCTTTAACATCTAGGAGGCAACAGTGTCATTTCCATCTACCACCTTTCCCTGCCCGGCACGCCTCTCAATAGCCAGCCTGTGACCCCAGCACCTAAGTGGACTCAAGAAGCTAAATCCTCCCTACCACGTCACTGTTCTGGATCTTCCCCTGCCTCCTCCACCTGCAGGACCCAACCACACACCAGGCCACGCCCCTACTCCGCCCTCCTCTCTCACCCCTTCTGTTTCCCCCAAGGAGGACTTGGCACCTCTGCCACCTACAGCTCCAACAGCCCAGCCAGCCCTCTCAGCTCTGCCAGTCTCACCAGCCCCCTGAGCCCCTTTTCACTGGTGTCTGGCTCTCAGGGGTCGCCCACTAAGCCTGGCTCCAATGAGGTAAGTTGAGAAAACGGAGTAGAAGGTAGGTGGGGGAGCTGGAAACAGATCTTTATTTGCCTAAAACTACACAAATTTAGTGTCCATCTCCTCGCCAGAGGCGTCTGGCCCTGGTGCTTCAGCTTCCTGTCTAAGGTAGTCATTCTCACGCCCAGTTTTGTGACCTTCCCTCCAGATTTCCCCTTTGCCTGTCATGTACATCTGTCTTCTTTAGCTCCCTCTCAGAGAAGTGTCTTCCTGAGGACCAGGATGGCTATAAAGATACCAAACACTTCATAGCAATTTAAATCCAGTCTTGTTCTGGGGGCGAGAGGGTTGCATGTCAGTGGGGGGAGCAGTTTCCTAGCCAGCCAATCAGCAAGTGTTTATTGAGCATCTACTGTGGGCAAGGAATGGTATGAGGCCCTCTCAGAAAGGTTTGCATGCATGCATGCCACAAGGCCCCTCACTCAAAGAGCCCAGAATCCAGGGGAGAATCAAGGCCAATTCATGGTAAACAGCTGGCCCTCGGAGCGTGACAGTGCATGTCTCAATACTGAGCCACCTGATTCACGTGGTAAATGCCCTGATCTCCAAAGAGGGGTGGGGGAGGAGATCACTGACCAGGAAAGGAGGATGGAATTTAAACTCGGCCATTAGGAATTTGGTGGGTAGGGAAACAGGGAAAAGTATTGCAGGCAAGAGAGAGTGCGGGATAAAAGGCCCAGGGGTGGGAATGTGCCCACGGGATGGTGAGACCACGAAGAGGGAGCTTTGGGGGAATCTGTGTTCTGGGGCAGTGGGGAGGAGTGGACGATGAGGACCCAGTGGAGGGGGGCCTTGACGACCAGCAGAGAGGTAGCTCTGGGGTCGCCATCCAGGCCAGGGGTGGGAACCGCGTGGTGCCCGGGGCCTGGCCCAGGCCTGCAGCCCTGTCGTCTGCCTCCTGCTAACACTCTTCTCTCCTGCTCTCACAGTGGCTGCTCTTGCTCCTCCTAATGCTCTGGCTTCTCTCTGCCTCAGGAACCTGGCCCGCCTCGGCCTCCCCTCCCCAAAGCCTACGTACCCCTGGAGTCTCCTCCAGCCGTCCCTCCACTCCCTAGCGAGAGCCGCTTCTGGCCATACCCCAACTCCCCTTCCTGGCACCGCAGTGGCGAGACAGCCAGGGGTCAGGTACCCAGTGCCCTTGGGTCCCGGAGGGTGGGGACGGGGAAAGGGGACAAAGGCCCAGGTGAGGGCAAAGCAGGGCAATGGACTAGAGGAGTTGTTTTCCCCATTCCAATACTTTTCCCACAACTCAGTGTCTACTGGGCCCTCTGTCTGGCTGGACTCTAGGATAAGGGGAGGGGAGGGATGGCTGAGACACTCACGGGCCCTCCAGCCCCTCTTTGAAAGGAATTGCTGCCCTGCCCCACCCCCAAGCTCATGGCGGTACCCCCAGCCGCCCATACCACCAGCATGACCAGCCACTGGAGATGGGGTGACCCCCCCCAGGTACCATCCAGTCCCTCTCTATCTCCCGCCCCCCTCAGACCCCAATCCTCCTGTGCTTGCTCTCTGTCTACCTTGCTCCACATCCTCCTTGGGTCTGATGAGCTCCTGCATACAGGATTCAGGCCTCTTTTCCCTTGTTCTCACTCCTTCTCTTGTCTGGATCCCTAGCCAAGATCCAGAAAAGATGTGCAGTTAGGTCTGGAAGAGGTTGTGTGGTAAGTAGAAGGAGTCTTGTGCCTAAAATTGAAAGACCCCAATTCTCATCTAGGTTCAGCTACTGATCATGTGCATAGCCCTTGTGAGGTGGGCAGAGCAGGTTACAGCACCTCTACTTCACAGATGAATGTGAAGGGCACTGGGGCTCACCCATGATCTCCAGCTGGGCTAGAGCTGAAGCCCCTGACCTGTCTAGCCTAGTCTTCTTGGTGTTGTGTTCTCCTCGCTGAGACTTAGATTCGTCAACTGTGCAGTGGGAGAGAGTGGCTCGCATGATGTCTGAGGGCACTTCTCGTCCATGATTCTGTGAGCCCACAAGCTGAGTGCCATTGCCCTCACCCCCCCCAGTACCAAGGCCCACTGAGTTCTGTTTGCTTAAGTCTTGAATGGGATCCTAACAGAATCTTCAGAGACCTTCAGCCTTGGAGCCTCCTGCCCCCGACATTGATCAACTGGACACATTGGCTCTTTGCTTCTCAGTCCTCGCCAACAGAACCAGTCAGGTCGGCCTCTCTGATGGCTGGCTTCAAGGTGGCGGGGGTTGGAGGCTCCAATGCATCCCTGTCCACTTCCCAGCTGGCACATAGATGTGCCCCATGCCCTGTGTCTTCAAGGACTTGAGCTCTAATCACTGCAAAACACAGTCATCACCAGGGGCCAAATGCCCAGCAGCCACTCTAGCATCAGCCATCTTCTCGGTCCTCTCTTCCCAGCCCAAGGCAAGCTATGAGCAAAACAAGAAAGACCCGTCGCCCCTGGATACCCCCAAAGACATCAGCCTAGTGCCAACCAGACAAGAGGTGGAGGCAGAGAAGCAGGCAGCTCTAAACAAAGGTACTTCCTGTCCCATCTTCCCCGAAGGGTGGGGAGAGGAGCCCTGAGAGAATTTTACCACCCTGGGCCTTTGATCTCCATGCTGTTGGGACTGGGCCTCTCCCCGGGAAGCAGGCTCCTCTGCGCCCGCCTTCCTGCTCTCCTGAGGTCCTCCATCTGCTCTGCCCCCTGCAGTTGGCATTGTGCCCCCTCGGACAAAGTCGCCCACTGATGAAGAGATGGCGCCGTCCCTGGTGGTGAGGAGGAGTGCCACTGGGCTCACCAACGGCCTGTCCTCCCGAGTGCGTACCACCGCAGGCTCGGAGAGCCCAGCTGCGGGCCCAGGGGCCTGGGCGCGTGTCCCCATCTGTCTCTACCGTTCAAGGAAACCAGAGCCAGGGAGGAAGGTAGAATGCGTGGGAGGAGGGCTGCCTGGCGCACCGGAGGAGTGTTCTCCTTCAGGGAGCCATGTCAGGGGACAAGGAGAACATGCCTAATAAAGATGTCTGAGCTTGTCAGGCTGCCATGACAAATGTCACACAGTGAGCTGGCTTAAACAACAAGCATTTGTTGTCTCATGGATTCAAGGTGTCAGCAAAGCTGTGCTTTCCCCAGGAGTCAGTGGCATCCTTTGGCTTGCGTCTTTGCCTCCTGTCACATGGCAGTGTCCTCTCCTGGTGTCGGCTCTTCTGGTTTCTGCTGACCTTGGGCTTCTTCCTGTGGCCTTCCCTGACTGTGTCCAGACCTCCTCAGCTTACAAAGGCCTCAAGTAATACAGATTAAGGCCCACCTGGCTCCGTTGGGCCATGCCTGAACTGAAAACAGCATCTTCAAAAGTCCTACTCGGAGCAGGTGGAGCTCATGCTTTCCATTTAAGAGATCCTGGGTTCAATCCCCGGGACCTCCTAAAAAAAAAAAAGGTCCTACTTATAAGTAGGTTCACACCCATAGGGGTGAGGATTAAGATTAAGAGACTAGGGAAGCAGCTGTGGCTCAATTGGTTGGGCTCCCGTTTACCATATGGGAGGCCCCGGGTTCGATTCCCGGGGCCTCCTGGTGAAGGCAAGATGGCCTGCACGGCTCATCAGCAAGATGACCCAACAAAGGGAGCAAGTAGACACAAAAAAACGCAAAGCAAAATGGACACAGAGAGCACAAGCAGCAAGGCAGGGGGCGGGGTAAACAAATAATAAAAATAAATCTTAAAAAAAAAAAAAGATTAAGAGACTAAGGATTAAGAGAGGAGGTGCATAATCCAATCTATTGCAAAAGCTAAAGGGATATTTAGCAAAACTAAGAGAGTCAGACTTGCTGGCCCAAGGCAGGCTTCCCATAGGAGGGGAATTTTAAGGGGGTGGGTGGGGTGAGGCACCTGTCAGACCCCCATTCTCCCATTGCAGCAAGAACGCCCCAAGAGTGCCGTGTTCCCTGGCGACGGGAAGGTCAAGATGAGCGTGGAGGAGCAGATTGACCGCATGCGGAGGCACCAGAGCGGCTCCATGAAGGAGAAACGGAGGAGCCTGCAGCTCCCGGCCAGCCCGGCCCCAGACGCCAGCGCCCGGCCCACCTACAAAGTGGTAACGGCCTCTCAGCCGCCCAGGGCGTGAGCCTGACATCCGCCAGCGCTGCCCACTTCTGGGGCACTGCCATCCTGGCCTGGGGAGGTTGAGAGGGAGGGGACTGGAGAACGGGGGGAGGTGTCTCCCCCCTGAGCAAAAGAGCTACTTCAACAAGTGTTTCCGTTTTTGTGTTTAAAGGAAATTAACTCACACACCAAAAATGACTTGATTATTTTTGTTGAAATGAATTATTTAAAAATTCAGTTAATAGATCATAAGAAAAAAATCCCACAACCTAGAAATAGCCATCACATGTAAGTATTTCTAGAGCATCTTTTATGTGCTTAGCATTGGTACTGGAGACAATCCTAACAGCCTCCATTGCTTAGTGCAATACAAGTCACAAATGCCTTTCATGTTCAACTCATGTAATCAGATTCGGAATTATTATCCCTATTTTACAGATAGGGAAACAGAGTCGAGAGAAATTAAGCAACTCCTAGACCAAACAACTGTAAGGAAGGCAGAGGTGGGAGTAGCCCAAGGCATATGCCTTCTATTTCTTTCCAATATATTTCAGAAATACAGAAAAATTATAATGCATAAGTCCTGCCCTCAAAAAGTTTACATTTCTAGTAGGTGGATTGGAACTTCTTAAAATATGGAACAATTAGAGATCCATTTAAGTCAAAATGATTCAACTGCCCCCATTATGTGACACAGAATATAAATAGAGGGTGCAGGAGGATGGGGAGTGACAGGCATTGACAGGAGATGTTGATGAGATTTTACCTGCAGGCCATGGAGAAGCAGAATGGAAGGGGTTGGCCCTGCCGTCAGGAGAAGGGGGAGCTGGGGCAGGGGTGGTGAGGACAGCAGCAAGGTGAGGGTCCCCTGGAGGCACGGGCAGCAGTGGAGGTGGTGCCAGCAGTGGGGACAGGGACCACAAGCGCTCGTGACTGTGCGGTCCCCTAGGTGCGCCGTCACCGCAGCATCCACGAGGTGGACATCTCCAACCTGGAGGCGGCCCTGCGGGCAGAGGAGCCTGGCGGGCAGGCCTACGAGACACCGCGGGAGGAGATTGCCCGGCTGCGCAAAATGGAGCTGGAGCCCCAGCACTATGATGTGGACATCCATAAGGAGGTGAGTGGGGTCCAGGAGGGGTGTAAGGCAGAGGCCCAGGGGTGGCGTGCAGACGGTGACCCCAGTCCCCCCACAGCTCTCCACCCCAGACAAAGTCCACATCCCCGAGCGGTACATTGACCTGGAGCCCGACACTCCCCTGAGCCCTGAGGAATTGAAGGAGAAGCAGAAGAAGGTGGAGAGGATCAAGACACTCATTGCCAAATCCAGGTAACAAGCCTGGGGAACCCAGGCACCTCTGCCCTCCCTGGCACCTCGGACACCTGGGCACTAGTGCCTCTGAATCTTGTGCACCTGACCCGTGTCCTTAGGGGCCCTGGGCCTGCCCAGGGGAGAGCAAATGGATGCAGTGGCTCAAGGCAGCAGGCTGGGTCCATGCATCTGGCAGGGGCAAGAGTGCTGCCGTCCTCATGCACATATCATCGAGGCAGAAACGCTGGGTTGCCCTCTGGTGACTTCTTTCCCCCTTCAAGGCTGCCCTAAATGTTCACTTGAACCTTTTAATTCATTTGAAAATGTTCAGGGTAGGGGTCCCCTCGTGTTTTGCCAGGGTCCCGCTCACCCCTGGGGACAGCCTTGCTGGGAACCAGAGACTGCACACTCACCGGCCCCTGGCCATCCCCGCCAAGCTCAGTCTGCAGCCCCCACCCCCAAGCCAATTGGACCATCCTGTCCCTCCCTCCATGTCTGTGTGTCTGTGCCTCTTCAGTATGCAGAACGTGGTGCCCATCGGCGAGGGGGACTCTGTGGATGTGTCCCAGGACTCAGAGAGCCAGCTGCAGGAGCAGGAGAAGCGGATTGAAATCTCCTGTGCCCTGGCGACCGAGGCCTCACGCAGGGGCCGCATGCTGTCTGGTGAGAGGGGCTGGGCCTTGCCCTGCCAGGGAGACCCCAGGGAGACCGGCTGACCAGGCATAGGGAGAAGGTGCAGCGCTGCGAGGGGGCAGGGGCAGGGTGAGCATTTATTGAGCACCAAGTACTGTGCCAGGCTCCAGGGGGATGCAGAGGAGTCAGAGTTGCCAATCCCCAGGAGCTCAGAGCTACAGATGCTTCGGGAGGAACTGCCGGAGGCCTTGCGGAGAGCACGGGGGACCATTCTGCCTGGGCAGGTCAGGGAAAAAGGCACAGAGGGAAGAAGTGAAGGGATTGCCAGGTGTGGAGAAAGGGCTGGGTTTTCCAGGATGTCCTTTCACCTGCCATCCTTGCTGCATGCAGAGGAAGAATAGAAAGAGAAGGCGGTGCAGGCAACCTAGTTCAGTCCAGGACAGTCACCACCTTGCCATGGACCCAGACCCATTGTTTTGCTAAGAAAAGATAAGTATGAGGAACTGACTTCACATTGATACAAATGCTCGTGGATCCCAAGTAGACCTTGATGGGATTGAAGGCAACAGAATTAACTTCCACTCAACCTGAGCTCTCATTCTGGGACAGAAGACAATGTATCTGGGCTTTTTGTTTATTAATTTATTTTTATTGGAATAACATATACATAACATCAAAATCTTCCATTTTAACCACTTTCAAGAATATAATTCAGTGGTGTTAATTATATTCACAATGTTGTGCTACTGTAACCACCATCCATTACCAAAAGTTTTCTGTCATCACCCCAGACAGAAACACTGCACCCATGAAGCAGTAACTCCCTGTTCCCCAGCCTGATATTTAATTGAGCTTTGAAGAGTGAAGGATATTCTGTGTGGATGAAAGGTTGAAGGTAGAGGCGAGACAGTGGTTATGCTGTGGAGGCTGGGAAGACAAAAGGGGGTTAGGATAGAGAGGTCCAGTGGGATTGAGGGCTTTGAAAGCCGTAGTCAAGAGGGTTATCCCATGATTTGGGATGACTTTGGTAGAGGAGAGAGATCGAGAGACAAGTGTGCAGGCAACAGGTACAGCAGCCTGGGCAAGAGTCAGGCAACAAGCGGGTAAGGATTGTGGCTAGAGACACAGTGGAAGGGATGCTGTTTCATTCTGGTGATGAAGGAAGCAGGTAGATGAGAGTTCAAATCCTGGCTCTCTGAGTCTCCATTATATCATCTGCAAAATTTAAATAAAAATACCTGCCTCCATTTCTGGTGGTGAGTGGGTTGGAAACCACCTGGGTTCAGTACCTTGCACAGTGCCTGGCACTTAGTAAGTGCTCAATAGATGCCCGCCAGCTGTAGGAGCCGTGATAGGCAAGTGGTGTTGCTAAGGTCCAGAAGAGTAATAGCTGAAGTGGAAATAGAAACCATTTGTTATTTTTCTAACTATTGGAAATATAGATATTTTCAGAAACCTCTAGACGACAACAAAGGGGATTTGGGTAAGCCTTCGAGAAGAACCTGCTGGCAGGTAGGGTACCATGGGCAGTAGAAGGGGGGCAGGGGGGCCAGGAAAGGGCCTGGAGGTATTTCTGGGCAAGGCTGTCAGCTAGGCTGGAGTTGAAGGAACGAGAAGGCTTTAGAGAGCCCCCTCCTGCAGCACAAGCAGTTTGGCTACAAGAAGGTTGCTGCTCAACCTCCCAGGAGTTTAGCTACAAAATGAACTTGAACCTCCCAAAGATCAAATTCCACATGCTCTGGGCAAAAGGCAACTTCCTGTTTCAAAGGGGTAAAGCACATAGCCCTGTGTTAAAAACTCTTTGCTCTGCCTGGGCCCCAGCCCCTGGCTCTCTCTTCTACAGTTCCCCAGCCAAAGTTTCCATGAAAACAAAACCCACCCTGGTATATCAGATTACCCTCTCCTTGAACATGGGCCGGCATTGCAGGGCCTGCGTGCTGAAAGCCAACGGTCGCCTGGCTTTGGCCAAACCCCCAAGTATTTGAAAATTGGCTGTGGCAGGGCCAGACCTCAGACAGCCCACTGCCCCTGCCTTCCCGGGCCTGTGGCCCCGAACCCCAGAGCTGCAGCTCTGCCAGGCCCAGCAGTGTGGATAGGTTTGGAACGCGGGGGTCACGGGGGGGAGGGAGTGCTGGGTGCAGCATGACCAGGCTCGAGGGCACAGGTCCTGAGGGTGTGTGCAGCGGGCACAGGAGGCAGTGCTCTGTGTCCAGGCATGAGTGAGTGCATGGGTGTCGTGGTTGGAGCAGTAGAGTGTCATGTTAGTAAATACACACAGTACATGTGCTCTCAAGAACGGAAGATATGGGAGGATGGGGCATGCTTGAGTTTGTATGCGCGGCAAGAATGTCATGTGCAGACTGTACAGGGGAATGTTTGTAAATACTTGGGTATTTGTGTGTCTTCAGGTGTGTGGCTAAGTATGAATTAGTATGTATGTGCGTGTGTTTATGTGTGCAGAATATGGGTGTGGCATGGAGACCGTTACTTAGGAGTACGAGGGACATTTGGTAAGGTGTTGGAGCATACGTGTCTGTATGTGGCTTCACAATGTATGGGTGGAGGTACGAATCCATGTATTTATGCATGTGTAGTAGGGAAATTGATAAAACATTTGTGGCTAGGAGTGTACATATTGCCATATTTGTGAACATATATCTGTGTGTGGACACATGCAGGATGGGGAAGAGAGTAGTCTCATGTGTGAGTATGTGACCAATTATTTGTGCACACAGGTGTGGTAGCACCTGGGACCACACACGTTGTAATATTCCATCTGTCCAATACACAGCTGCTGCTTAAGAGGATTTTAACTGTTTTGATGGATAGATTTCTAATATAGAATTAGTATTTCTCAGCCTTCTTTTTATTTTATTTTATTTTATTTTTTATAACAATGGCATGGGTGAGAGTTGTGGCAGCGTGGCCGAGAGGTACTCAAATGCTGCCCGTAGGTAAGAGGAAGAGAGAGAGAAGTCACCATCAGATTTTATTTCTTTATTTTTTAAGGAGATACCAGGGATCGAACCTGGGATCTCGTACATGGGAAGCAGGCGCTCAGCCGCGAAGCTACAGCCGCTCGCCTCTACCTTCTTCATGAGATTAGATTTAACATAAATTAGCCTTTTCTTGCTCATTTAGTATTATCATAAATATCCTGATTCTGCTGGTCTCTGTTATAAGGATGCCTTTTGGGGGGTCTAATGGGTATAGGTTTGTAACTGCTCTAATTGTTCCCAAACTGTTCTACTTTTAAAGTTATTGTGAGTACTTTTCACAAAATATTTTTTCTCTTCAGCTGCACCATCGATATCAGTGGACCTCCCATTTCCTCTCTGTCTTCTGATTTCCCTGTTTCCAATTTCCTGTGGGCTAGAAACCCAGCAAGCCAACGCCTAGTAGAGTTGTGTGTAAATGAGAGTCCCGAACTCCAAGGGGCTCTCCTAGGAGTAAAACATAAGAGCATCACTGCGTGTATGTGGTAACATGGCTCCAGTGAGACATTCCTTGCTTAGTTTTTGGTTTTGTGACTGTTTTAGAAGTTGGCGTTGCCAGATAACTGACAGTGAGGTGGATGTGCGTATGAATGAGGGTTTTGAACGCACTTGTGAACCTAGTTGTATGCGACGTTACATGTGTGTGGAGTCATGTGGAAGACCACAGGTTTGGAAGTGCACACACACACACACCTGAGTTGTGTGCAATGCGTGAAAACTGTGGAGCTGCACGCTATGAATTGTGTGTAGGCAGACACAGCCTCGTGGTCACACTAGAGCCACGTGTTACGTGCCCGCGTGGGTGTATGCACCTGTGCAGGGGACACTTTCTCTTGCCCAGAAGTCAGGGAGGGTGAGGAGCCCAGGAATGGGACTGGGGGCCAGGAACTGGGACATGCAATGCCGAGACTCCTCCCTTGGAGGAAGTGCAGAGTGACCCTGGTTGAGGTTTGGTTCTTCATGGGAGGGGATTCTCTCTGCCACCCTCCTCACTGAGGATGCACGAGATCTGGAGAGTGCCTAGAGCTTGTCCCCAGTAATAGGATCCCCGTCTCATTGTCCTTCCACTCTGCTGCTCTCAACATGGAATAATAATGATAATACAGTAAAATCTCATTGATTCAAATGCTCCCACTTTAAGGCTTGTAATGATTTGTTTGGGGGTTGAAGTTTGCCTTTATTGGATTGATGAAAAGAGAGTCTCAGATTGATAGTGTCTAAGTGGATAGAACTCTCTTTACGCCCATCAGAAGCCTCATTTTCATGGAAGTGATGAACGTGGTGGTTACTTCACTGCTTTCTGTTCATTAAAGGGGGCTTGATGATTTGGATAAGTGTGATTTTACTGCACTCTTGATCATTATCATTAGCAATATCACCATATACAAAGTGCCACTCCCTTGTTCTGTCTTCTCAGTAGTTGAGAAGTACGTGAATCTCCTCATTTTATAGGCGGGAGGGGAAGCCCACAGTCATAATGGTTTTTTTGTGGAGGCTGGATTCTGGCAGTTCTCGTCTGGGACCCAGTGCTTGCCTCCCTGGTGCCCTGGAAACGAGGACAGCTTTGCCTCAGCTTGAGCAAGCGCCCAAGCTCAGCTCTCCTCTCTCTGCTTGCCTTCCTGCCTTGCTCCCCACCCCTGAAGAGGGGCCGCGCTTGCTCTGGGTGCCCGACCTCCCCACCCCTCCCACCCCCACCACCCCTATTCACGCCCCTGTTCATTTCTGTTTCCAGTGCAATGTGCCACCCCAAGCCCTCCCACATCCCCTGCTTCCCCGACTCCACCAGCCAACCCCCTTTCGTCTGAATCCCCACGGGGCGCCGACAGCTGCCATACCATGCGGGTCTGAGCTGACGTAAGCACTTTTCTTACTGTATTTCACCCACCCTAGGGAGCGGGACCCCTTCCCTGACCCCCATCGAGCCATCTCCGTCCTCTCATCCCAGCACTGCTTCTCCCCTCACGCCCACATGCCCCTGTGCTGCTCTGTCCCCATCCATCCAGCTGCTTGAGCCGTCAGCGTCCCTATGCCATGCTTGGTGGGGGCCGCCTGGCGGCCGCTTCTTACACACCTGCCATTGCAACGCCAGGGGGCTTTGCTTCTCCAGAAGCAGACCAAGCAGGGAATGAGAGAAGCTGAGACCTCACCTGTCCATGTCAGAAGAAGAACTTCCTCCTATTGAGATCCATGGCAATCCTGCCCCAGAAGCTATTTCTCCACCCCCAGATTTTACTGAAAATTAACAAGAAAAACAAAACAACAGTGAGCAACTCTAGCCAAAGGCTGTGTACTCTTCCCTTAGCCCTAGCATACAGTCGCTCAGTATCAGGCAAGCAGTAAAGAACATTGACTTCTATTCGCTTGTTCCCCCCTTTTGGAGTTGAGGGAGGGGGCTGGGTTTCTGCCAGGCAGTTGTCAGGCTCCCCTGGGGATTGACTGGAACCATGGCTCCTGTGTGCAGCACCCTCTCACCCCCATTTCTCTTCTCTTTAGTGCAAGCCCTGGCTGAAGCCAATGCTATGAAGCTCCACAGAGCTACGTTCTGAACTACTCCTCTGTTCACCCGAGGCCCTGGCTCCCCACCCTGGCCCCCTGCCCCTGCCCTCCTGTGGGAATGCCGCACGAAGCCGAGCTGGGGGCCAGGGGTTGCTACTGAGAGGGCTGCGGACACCTCGGGGGCCACACACCCTCCCACGCCCAGTCCTGGAGCCCTCGCTACTGGTACAGTGGTCCTAGTCTAGGGCCTGAGATGACGGGTGGCCCACCACAGGCTGGGAGCCCACAGCTGCCTATGGCTGGGGCTGTGGTGGCCCTACTGGAACATCCCCTGGTGGGGAACATACCAACATGCCCTGGGCCATCTTAAATTAGGATCAGAGGTGAAGAGGAGATGGGCCCTCTGCCTTTTTCAACCCCTTTTGACATTGAGGACAGCACCTGCCATCTGCCCCTGCCCCCATTCTACTCTCTACTGCCCCAGATGTAGCAGGGCTTGGACACATCTGTGCTCCTTTGGGGTCCAATGGAGATTGACCACCCTGCTTGAGCCAAAGACAAGATGATGAGAAATGGGGAGAGGCTCCTTGGCTCCGTGAGGGAACAGTGCTGGCTGTAGATAGAGAACAGCAGGTCTGTGCAGTGTCTGAGGATGGGTTGAGAAGGGGAAGCAGAAAGGGAGAGCTCCTCCAGAAAGTGAGAGGAATGGGGAAAGCAGCAGGACACATTTGCAAGTAAAAAGGAGGAGGAGGAAGGAAATGGAAAGGAGGTGGGGATTGGTTTCCCCAGGGCGGAGCCTTAGGTCAGAGCCAAGTAGAGTGCCAGACTGTTCCTTCTGGCCTCTCCCACCACCTTCCCAGGGTCAGCAGGACTGGGGCTGGGGCTGCCAGCTCACTGGCCCCAGGAGGACCCTCCAGGGAAGAACATGGTGGTCTCCTGCTGAGGTGCTTGGTGTGGGGTGAAGGGGAGTTGGGTAGCACAGCCTGGGCTCTTCCTAGGTTTGGGCTTAGTGTCTGCCCTCCTCTCCTGGGGTCGGGGCAGAGAGAAGGCCCTGTTATATGTGGGGTGTGGTCAGCCTCGGGGCCTTCCCTCACCAATTTCCCGACTTTCCCTTGCTCCCCTTCCATCTGGAATGTGCTGTGGGCCAGCTGAGTGTGCCCCCTGGGGACAGGGGAGGAGGCCTTAGCTTGAGGCCAGGTCCTAGGACCCTACCCCTCACCCTTGGCATTCCAGACTAGGACCAGTGGAGGCTCTACAGAGGCACTCCCTTCCAACATGGCTCCCCCACAAGCAGCCTACTCAGGGAGGCCATTGTGGGGGAGATGGACAGAAACAAAGGCCAGTCTTCTTCCGCTCTACCCACCTTGAGATGAATGTAGCCAGAAAGGAGGGCGGAGAGGGAAGCTGAAGACACCTAGGCCTTCTCTTTGCCAGAGTTGCTGCCCAGCCCTTTTTGGCCTGACCACCAGTAGTCCCAGGAACTACACTTTATCTCCTACCAATTCCTCTCCACCTTCTCCCCAGCTGGGGCAGTTACTGGTTCATATGCAAGTAAAGACAACAATTCATTCAACAAATATTTATTCAGCACCTTCTATGTACCAGGCACTGTTCTAGGTGCTTAGGGCATTCTCATGCTTCTGAGGGATTGCAGTTGGGGGGATTCCTCCTGTCTCCACTTCTAGCAGGTTTTTTGAACATGGTTAGATATAAATGTAAATGACTACATTTCCCATCTGCAGCACAGCTGAAGCACCCCAAATCCATCCCTTCTCCCCTAAAGACTGGCATGTGGGACTGGCTCCCAGGGAACCCCCTCCCCCTCCTTTGCCAATCTGTCTCCATCCACATGAAACAGATTTGCAGGGCCTGCCCTGGCTTCCCCTTCTTTGTCAGTCTCTTTTTTTTTAATTTTTTTTTATTATAGTGATATTTTTAGAAATACATGTAAAATACCAAGAAATAATGCCTGTATCTCTGCCACCTCTCTCTCACCTGTTTTAGTCCATAAAGCTGGCTCTTTATGTTGCTTGACATGCCTTAATATATGTTTTATGGAGATTATACCTGTCATATGTGTGTGTGTGTGTGTGTGTAACATATATATTTATTTGTTTGGATGTCTGATCTTTTCCTAGAGCTCCTGCCCAGGCCCATTTTCTCTCCCTTATTTTCACACCATTTCCTAGCATGTCAAGGCCATACCCCTTTGCCTTTTGATCCAAAGAGGGGGAAGAGGAAAGACTTATTTTATGACGGATCTATTTTATGCTTTTGTTAAAAGCAAATCTATTTTCAAAATGTGCAATGCCTGAATGGAATTGGCAAATGAGGTGAGGAATCAGAGGGAGCTGCCTCTAGGTCCCAGCCCTGTATCGGCTCCCTTCCTGTTCCCCAGGGCTGGCCCCTAGAGCTCACGTGGAGAGAATCTGGCCAGGGCAGGACATTCTCTTGGTAGTCCTAGTCTAAGGATTGGACAACACTGTCACCTCTTGATGACCTTCTAAGGGTTATCTGATGTGAAACCTCTTAAAGAAAATGTTTACTCCCGGGCTGGCTGTGTGCACAAAAGTATACCCGTGCAGGCACCCTCACCCCCAGATGTGCTCCCAGACCCCCTCCTCTCATCAGCCTGCTGGAAAAGGCCAACAACGGAATGGCAGCCTATGCTAAACAGCACCAAGAATGTCAGGCTACTGCTTGATGGACCCAAAGCTAAAGGAAATGGTTTGGAATCGCCTGTGCCATCACTGTTCCTTTAGCGCAGACACCGAGTTCCTTGGACTTCTCACATTCCTTTTCACTTGACCCTCTCTGGTCTGGGTCACATCCATGGCATCCGTCTCCCTCTGACCTTTCTACCTGGGGGCTGTTCTTAAGGAGATGATACCTCAGTCTGGCATCCAGACTGCAAAATCGGCCTCTGGGCTGAGGAGGGTCCCACAGACACCGTAACATCTCAGCCTTGCCCAGGAAATCCCCAAGACTTTTTTTCTCTGGCAAGCTGCCACTGGAGCACTGAAATAAACCAGCTCAGCTCTCCAAACTGCTTATCGACTGTTGAAATCGGCAAGGGACTCTTGCCTTGCAAGGGTTTGGGCAGAATGGAAATCTTTGTCCAGATCTGGAACTAAGGTTTTTTGCTGGGTGGCCTAGCATGGAGCTCCTGGCTGGAGTTTGAAGCCTGACGTTTCCCAGCACCCTGTTTCCAGCCTAGAGCATTTGGTTATGAATGAACAGGGACAGGTGGAGACCCAAAGCTAAATAACCCGCCTGGGGAAAGCCCTAGTTACTTATCTAGGGCCTTCTCAATTAGCACATTACCTCCCTGATCAATAACCAAGAGGCTGCAATCAAATACTGCTAATGTCACTTTAAAGATTTTCTGAGGTTGCAAGCCAAACGCACTGGCGAGAGGCATGCTCTTGGGGTGAGCTGCCTGTTGCAAGATGGAATAAATTCCTTTCCTCTTTAGGCATCCTCCACCTGGCAGCTCTTAAAACTAGGAAAACTCTTAAATATATATACATATATCTATTTATGCACATATTGGGGCCAATTTGATTTGCTAGTACTAGACAATAAACCATACAAGGAAATCTATGATCTCAGTGTCTTTATTTAGTAATAAAGTGACCTTAGAAGAAGAGTTAAGATTAGATAAACAGAGGGCATCTCTGTCAGGGGACCAAACAGCTGTAGCGTCCCCTTAGCATCTTTCTAGCCCATCCCCGCCCCCCAGGGAGGGGGAGCATCCTGAATGAAATAGGTGAGAGTTTGCTTCCTCCTTTAGCAGCCTTTTTAGATATAGGTACTGAAGAATCCCAGTGAGCTCTGCATTTGTATCTTGCAAGTTTGTATAAACCCAATACAGGAAATAAAAAGAACGGTTTGTACAAGTGGTGTGTGTCTCCCACTCCGCGTCCGTGTGTCTGCCTGTTGCTGGTCTTGGCGTCCATGACAGTTTACAAGCTTGGCAGGAAAAGGGAGAAGAAGGTCTGAAGGGCTGGGCCTTCCTTGTCAAAAAGACCAAAGCTGCTGCAAAGCAGCTCTTACCCCACTTCCCCCAACTCGACCATCATCACGCCTCAGGCCACACATCTCAGCCTCTCTCCCAGGCAGATAGGGGATGATACACTACCAAGCCCAGGGCCATCTTTCCAGCCCAGGCCCTAAAGTGGTCAGCCTTAGGTGACCCCGATCAGGGCTTCGTCCCAAGGTCTGGCATGATGGAAGTATCAGATGTTTTGGCCCCTGGTACCTTCCCCTTAGTTTATCTCTGAGACTAAGGGTGAAATGGCAGAAGAAATTAACTCCCAGCCTTTCTGGATCACCACACAATGCCCTCTATTTCTGCTTTAGGAGACAAAGAAGGTATATGATTGGGGAGGTACCAGAAAGGCTGTCCAAATTCTCAACCAGCTTAATCCTTTGGTTTTATTTCTCTTGGCAGGTATTCAGTTATCAGTGGGCATCAGTTTTGACACTCAATGTGAAGGACTTTACCAGACGTCAATTTGAGATCTTTCTATAGTTTCTGTGGGATAGGGAATAAGGAGAAAAAATGGGTCCAGAATAGTGCTGGGTCTCAGCTAGGCTTTTGTAGGAAAAGGGAATTGAGGACTGGGAAGGCATGTCCTCCAATTCTTCCTTTTGCCTTGGTCTGGTTCTGATGGCTGAGTTTGAATTCTGGGTATCTGTCCTCAACCCTAAAGGGCTGGGCGCTTGTGTGTTCAGTTTTACAAATAAAGTGACTAAACTCATTTTGGATTTTGTAATATGCCGGGAGTGCTTTAAAGCCTGATGGGCTTTACAGTTGGGACTGGACACAGGCTCAAGACAGAGACTTTTGGGATCGGGGGCAGCGTGACAGTGAACGTGTCACTTTTGGGGGCCCCAGCCACCATCTGCAGCCCCCATCCCGACCGGAGCCAGTCACGGGGCTTGGAAGAGAATTGGCACGTGAGACCGCAGAGCACCACTGGGTGTCACTGTGTCCAGAGAAAGGGCCAGGCCTGTGGGCCCCTGCCAGCCCCACCTCTCGCCCGGATCAACCCTCTGATCCAACCAGGCTGGGTTTGGAAAAGGTGGCCATAGTCAGGAAACACAAATGAGAAAGCACCTAAGAATGCCCTTTGTGCAGTGGTGTTTGGTCATTAATTTATTCTTAATTAGAGGAATGCCGGGGTCAGGCAGGCAGCCACGCTTCAGACCCACTCCTGCCAGGGAACCAGGGCCATGCCATGGCCTCGTCCTCCCGGGGCTTCCAGGGCGGGGCTCACCATTCTGTGAGACTGTAAGAGAAGGCGCGGGCTGCTCGCGACTCCCGGGCCTGCTCCTTGTTAGCGCCATGACGTCACTGAACTTCCCCAGGCTCAGTGGCCTCATCTGTGCAGTGAGGGTACAACATCTCTCTCTCTCAAGAAAGTCAGATGAGAAAATGGATGAAAAGCACTCGAAACTAATCCATCTTACATATGTCAGGAGGTGGTGCTGCTGTAGGCTTTCTTCTGGGGCCCAATGGGGAAGAAGCAGAATGGATCCCAACCCCACCCGCTGCCCCCATCACCTTGGCTGGAAGACCCCCCCACCAGGGCCCCTGCTGTCCATCCTCTGGGCCGTCCTCCCCCTGCCCAGCTCTATGCCGCCAGCCCTAGGTAGTTAATGATTTACGGAGGGACCTCAGCCCACCTCACGGTGGCAGAGCACACGACTGCCTGGGTTGGCGGAGGACAAATAATAATGGGGGGTTATGGAAAAAATACACCAATGTAAGCTTTGGAACATAGCAGTAATATTTTGATTATGTTCTTACATAATTTGTAACAAATGTTCCACAACAATGCAAGGTGTTGGTGGAAGGGTGATGTATGGGAATTCTGCACGTTATGCATAATTGTGTTGTAAGCTCACAACTTCTCTAATAAAAAAAATTAAAAATTAAAAAAAAAAAAATTCCTAAGGTCTCAGAGAACTGAGATGGAGCCAGGCACTTTGGTTTTAGAGTCCAAGCTCTTAACCAACCAATGGGTCTCAATAGGGGGTGAGACTGCCCCCTAGGGGACATTTTGGAAATTTATGGGAGAGGGCAGGGAGGGGAGGGGAAAGGGGGAAGGGCTTTGGTTGTTCTAATGATAAGAGGGCAATATGGTACTGGCATTTAGTGGCTGCAATGCACAGGACAGATTGCCAAAATGAAGAAGAGTCCAGTGCAGTAGGGTATTAGTGAATTAGCAAAGAGACTAACTGCAAACTCCTATTTGAACAGAGGAGATCTGAGAGAACCAAATGTCATTAAGCAGAGATTCTTGAAATGCAGATTTCACTGGAGCTCCTTAATAAAGTTTTAGAGATTGTTTCATCTTATTGCCATCCTTTATATTTTTTAGGTGAACACCACGTTGTAACAATTACATGTAGAGATGTTTTGGGGAGTTGTCTGTTGTTTTTCTCTTTCTCTGACACTGTCCCTGTCCCAGGGGCCCATCATGCAATTGCTCTGAACTGCTGATATCACCATTTCTCTTTCCAACCCATCCCCTATTCCCCATTGCCTATTTAATCTGTCTGTTTGATCTCCAAGGCCTTTTAAAGTCCTGGAGACTGAATATTGCCTCAACATATGTTGGCATTTCAAGACAGAGCTATAAGTCTCTGATATTTCATCACTACCCCATTTCATGTCATGGCATAGGGAGTTATTTTGACAATATGCAAATAAATAAGGCCCAATTTATTTGCATAAACATTGTACTTCCTTATTGCCTCGCTTTGTTATCCGTTAAATAAATAAACTTCTTCAACTAAGTTTATTTCCCTCTTCCTTTTATATGCAAGTACATCTAGTCTGTTATTACTTGCCTAACAGTTTTTTTTCTAGTGTTCACCCCTATTATTCTTGTTTGTGTGTGTGTGTATGGTTATTTTGTTTTTGTTTTTTGGGGATTTGGGTTTTGTTTTTTAGAATGGCTTCTGGCCTCCTATTTCTCTTAAATCCAAATTTATTTATTAGAAATAGATGCAGGGGGTCGGATGTGGCTCAACTGGTTGGGCATCCGTCTCCCACATGGAGGGACTCGGGTTCGATCCCCGGGACCTCCCGGTAACAAAAACAAAAACAAACAAACAAAAAAGAAATAGATGCAAGCAATCTGCCTATTTCATTTTGTCTTCTAGTAAGTCTTGCCTAAGCATTTGTATATTGAGAGAGATATTTTATTATAAATGTTTTACTCTTTCTATTTGAGTTTTTTAAAATGATGTATGTAGATTAGTCGTACCTATTATGAACTTCTTTTCAGGAGAGAGCATAAAGGTGACAGTACAAAAGGGATGTTAGGTCCAATGAAGCTGAGAATCACTGCTCTACAATGGGAGAGAGGACCTTAGAAGCCATCTACCCCTCTTTTTCAGGCCCACGGAGGGGGAAAAAATGCACCCTGTCTGCACAGCTAGAGGGTGAACTAGAACCAGGCCTCCTGAATCGTCCATCCCTACCCCAAGCCCAAATTCAGGGCTTTCTCTTCCATAGCTCAACCTCACGCTTTAAAACTAGACATCACTGGGGGAAAGGAGACGAAAGTCTATTATATCTAATTTCCTGGTGGCTCTTTTGCCCTTGATTTACCTGAATCCGACTCCCTGTTGCCAGCCTCAGAGCTTCTATTCTTAATCCAGCAGCCAGGGTGATCTTTTAAAAATAAAAGTATGCCATACCACTCTTCTGCATAAACCCTCCAATAGTTTCTCATCTGTTTTAGTTTCCTAGGCTGCTCCAGCAAATACCTTTATTTTATTTATTTATTTATTTATTTTTAAATTGTGGGTAAAAATCAAAATTTTCACAATACATACCAATATTTGCAAAATGATATATAAATATATATGCATTTGCTTACAAAAATGTTATTTATATATATATATATACATATATTTTAAGAGGTGCTTAGATTACCCAAAACATTACACGGAACCCACTGGGATTCCCTTTAAATGCATTAGCTTAAACAGGTTTTACTCTGTTGCTTATTGCCCCCTAGCGTCTAACAAGGATACTAGCAGAACACAAACCTCTTGCAAAATGAATTTAATTTCCAAAGGGATACACAGATTCCAACTTTTCCCACCCCTTCCACCAAACCAGTAAGGACCCAGGTATACCCCAGATCTCAATTCCTTCATTTTATAGTACAAGTTTTGAAGAGACGATAGGAGCAGCTGAATTCAGCCCTGGGGCTATTGGTGGGGGTGGCAGTAGGGTCATGTGGTCATTGCCTTCTCTGGGTGAAGGAAGAGGGGTGTATAGGAGGGGCTTTGTGCTCGGGGAGAACCAGGTGAAGGAAACCTCTGATTTTAACAGCCTTTTGTGGGTGGGTGTGTGTAGGGGGAGGGTAGAGATGGGGGGTAGTTAATGATTTACCAGAGGACTCATTTCACAACTTACCAAGGGTCAGCTTCCCATCAGCATGCACCAGCTTGGTCCTCTCTGCTTCTTACCACTTGCCAGCTTCTACCCGAGAAGCCCCTCAGGCAGAGTGCGGCATGATCTCCATCACCGAGTGGCAGAGTGAGTGCAAGGGACCAGGAACTGGTGATGTAGAGGGGCTGGGCTGGGGCGGGGTATCTTAGCCTGGAGATGCAGCCCCTCCCAGCCGGGATCTATGTCCTGGGGAACCTACAAATGTGACCTCTGGAGCCAGTGACTGGGAGCTGCTGTGTTGGCATCCAGAGGCAGCAGGGCCAGGGCTGGGTGTGACTCTCCTGCTTTCCAGTGGCAGGGGGAGTCCTGCTTGAGGTCCCCGGGTAACCAGAAGCTGATGCCTGTGGGAACTGGCAAGTTCATCGGTAATGCTGATTCCTTCTCCACTGGGGGGGTTCTTAGAACTGGGAACCCCAATGCTGCAAAGGTAGACTCAGTAGTCTTCTGCCCATTCAGATGTCTTTCTCCCACAAACCCTCAAGGCCTTGGGTCCCTTCTTATCAGGAACTAAACTCCATCCCCCTCCCCAAATCTGCTATCCCATCTCCTAAACATCCTTCCCCTTCCTTTGGGGGAGAGAGTAGGGAGTGAGTCCACAGGTCCAGGAAGAATGGGGAGAACTGTGGCTCCAGAACAAGAAAAATGAGGGTTTGGGTTTCATTTAGGTGAATTACCTAAGGCCTCTGAGCCCCAGTTTCTCATCTATGAACTAGTGAAAATATTTGCTCGTTCACTGAACATACTTGTGCCAAGCATTGTGTTGGGTATTAAGTATACAACAGTCAAAAAAACAGGCAAATTCTCTGCTTCCATGCTAGGGGAAGGTGGCAGATCATTAACAAATAAAGATGTAAGTATATCTTATGTTGCATAAGTGTGATAATTCCTCTGTATAAAAATAAGGAGGTTAGGGAGTGTAGGGTAGGCAGGGTTACTATTTTATACAGGGTGATCAGGGAAGGTGTTACTGAGAATGTGTCTTTTACACAGAACCCTGCAAGAAGTGAGGAAGCAAAGCCATGCAGCTATCTGGAGGGAAAAATGTTCCAGGAGGAGGGGACAGCCAGTGCAAAGGCCCTGAGGCATAGCATCCTTGGTATGTTTAAGGACAAAAAAGAGCCTAGTGAGATTGGAGCAAAGTGAGTGAAGAAGAAAATAGTTGGAGTTTAGGTCAGAGAGGTAAGAATGTTGATTTTATTTATGGAAGATGGTGTGGTGTGTTGAAGCTGTATATACCCCAGAAAAACATGTTCTTAAATTTAATCCATCCCTGTAGGTATGAAACTTTTGTAAGTAGAACTTTTGATGATGCTACTTTGAGGGATTTACTGAGAGGATTTGCTGATTAATTGGATATGAGATGTGAGAGGAAGAAGAGTTAAAGATGCCTGGGAAATTAGAAGGGTCAAGTAGGGGGAAAAATCAAGAGTTGGGTTTTAGACATGCTGAGTTTGATGTGCTATTAAACACATCTCACACAGGTAAGGTGTCAAGTAGGCAGTTGGATATGAATCTGGGGTTCAAGAGAAAGGCGTGGGCTGGAGAGATAAATTTGGGAGTTGGCAGCTCTTGGGTGGTATTTAAAATCAAGAAGGGGAGCGGATGTGGCTCAAACTGTTGAGTGCCTGCTTCCCACAAAGGAGGTCCCGGGTTTGGTCTCCAGTGCCTCCTAAAAACAAACAAACAAACAAAAAAAAACAACAAGCAAACTAACGAAAAAAACCATCTCAAGGGAGCTGATGTGGCTCAGTGGCTGAGCACTGTCTTCCCACATACGAGGTCCCGGTTTCAATCCCCAGCTCCGGAAAAAACAAAAACCAAAAAAACCAAAACCAAAAACCAAGAAAGTCCTTGAGATCATCTAGGACACAGTTTCTCAGCCTCATCATTGTTGACATTTTGGGGCCGGATAAGTCTTTGTTGTGAGGGGCTGTCCTGTACATTGTAGGATTTTAGCAGCATCCTGGGCCTCTATCCACTAGATGTCAGTAGGATACCCCCTCCCCTAGTTACAACTACCAAAAATGTCTTCAGATATTGCCAAATGTGGGGGTGGCAAAATCAGCCCCCTACCCCACAGTTGAGAACCACTGACCTCGGAAAAACAATGTATAGAGAAGAGGGCCCAGTCCTGTCCCAGTGGCACACCAACATTTTCTTAAACTAATTAACATACAAGTAAATATACTCTTATCAAATGCCATAAGTCCTATGAGAGAGAACCATGAGGGAACCAGATTTAGATCAGGGAATGGAGAGTAAACCATTGAGATCTGAAGGATGAGTAAGGGTTAGTAAGGCAACAAGTGGGGAAAGAACATTCCAGGTGAGGAATCAGCATATGCAAAGGCCCTGAGGCAAGAAGGCTGGTTGTATTCACTGACACAAGGAAGGGCAGTGTGGCTGGACTATGGTAAGCAAGAGAGAAAGTGGCAGGAGATAAAGCTGGGCAAGTAGGCCAAGCCCAGTCAGGCAGAGCCTGTAAGCCATGGTATGGATGGGAAGGTGGGTAAGTCTTTGTTTCATTCTAAGTTCAATGGGAAGCCAATGAAGGATGCAAAGAAGTACAGTAATATGACCAGGGGACAGTTACTCTCAAATACTTCAGGGAAAAAACTCTTTGTACTCGTAACTTTTATGTACATTTGTGATTGTCAAAAAAAATGTTTTTAAGAAATAATGTGAAGGGGGCTCCAAGACTCCCTGCACAGCTCAGGCCTGAGGGACACAGTTACCTGTTCCAGGAGAAATTCCTTTCCTTGGAATGGTAGCTACTCCAAAAAATATTCCTTTCTGGATCAAGAAAGACATTGAACCTGGCTTCAGATAACACAAGCTACAAAATGTGGAGATGGGGCAGCCAGCTCACCTATGACAGGCTAGAGGCTGTGGGCTCTTGGCAGCTGCCTCTGGAGCTTCAGGGAAAGGGGCCAACCAGGCCGTTGGGACTGCCAACAACACACCATGCCAGGATACCCAACGTGGGTCAGTGAGTGAGATCTGGAGAGGTCTCCACTTCCCACCAAGTTGAGGCCCTAGAGAGCCAGGCCTCCAGGAAGCATTAGTTACCTTAGGTACTGCTGTTTTCTGTGCGACAGCTCTGCAGATCTCCAGGAGGGGGCGCACTTCCCTGTCTGTCCGTATTCCAGGGACCACGGAAGGTGGGTACGTCTGTCACTCCACCCAGCATCTATGTGACAAGTTCATGGTTGCTGCTTGGAGGAGCTTCAGCTGGCTAAATTGACCAAAATTGCTAAGCTACTCGGGATCACAGGAAGTGAGAGGCAGAGGCAAGGACAGTTTGCATGTGTGAAATAGTTTCTTACCCTTACCTGTGAGGATTTTGTGTCCGCAGTGGGGTTTCTCCACAGAACACCGGAAGCACTAAGTGTGGCCCATAAAGAAGGCTGCCCTATCACAGGAAAAATCTAGAAGAGTGTGGAACAAGTAGGAAAGTGATACCTCTGTAAGCCAACCAATTGTTGTTGTGGCAGAAGAAAGTATTATAGGAAAGAAGAAATAAAGCCTGCATTTGAGAAACGTATGATGTCTTTACAAAATGAGTATGGACTGCTAGTGTTTACAGAAGGAAAATATGAATATTTTAACAAAATGAAAACCCAACAAAATGTTCAGATTGTGTTTCCACATGAAAACATCTACCTAGGGAGATAGAGGGGAAGAATGTACAGATGGATATTTTTATGACAGGTATAAATTAATAACATTTTTATAACAAGCATAAAAACTTAAAACACCTTTATCATTCACATTAAAGAAATATGGTTTCAGTTTTCCTCCACAATATCCTGGTGTCAACAAAGTTATCATGACAAAGTAGATGTAATTCCTAGTCTCAGCTTATCTCTGAGGTTAGAAAAATCATGTGATATGGAAAGACAGAGCAAAACCTTCATAATAACCCAAGGAGAGTGTACTCTTCCCTGCTGTCCTGGATTCTAAGAAACTTAATGCAGGCAGTTTTCACTAGGAGGAGGACGTAGGAAACAAGCCTAAGTGGACCACGGTGGCTTATCAGACTCATTCCAGAAATAGGAGAGGACAGATTCTGGGTGACTGCACAATATATTGAGAGTGATGATGTTCCATTGGATCCTAACAGAATCCAGTTCTGCCAAAAATGAGACCCCGTAAGACTGTTTTTTTCTAGACCATGATCTGGGTGAGTTTCAGTCTATAATTTGAATGATAGATCTCATCTCTAGACTTTTAATGATTCTTGTAATGAAGTTCTTTGGCCTTATTTCTATCTTGAAACTGATTCTAATCCTCTTAAAAATCTGTACAGTAACAGATTATGACAGATAAACTACACGGAAGACAACTGTGTTGTTTCATTTTTTTTCAGTTGTAAGGATAACTTAGCCAGTAAATCAAGTCTCAATAATTCTGTTTTTTTTTTTTTAATTAGCTCTGCTTCAAAACAACAAGAATAATTCCCCCTCACTTTTTAAAATTTTTAATTTTTTTAATTTTCAAAATTTAAAAATTTTCTTTCTTTTTAAATTAAAAAAAATTTTTTTTCAATTTTTGTTTTGTTTTGTTTTCTTTCCCTCTCACTTTTAACAACTATCTGTGAAAATATGACAATAATGCCAATTTCACCAAGGTTGTGAGGGTCACTTCTAAGGTGTGACTTAGTATAATCAGTCCAATATAACTCTTTCTCTTTAAAAGAAAACCGTTTGTTTTCTTTAAAAAAAAAAATGTGTATATATATATATATAATTCAATCTCAATTTTTAAAAATGAAGATATTCTTAATAAAGTTATATATGTTGTAGCTTAAAAAGACACTCTTGTCATAACCCTATTCAAATCGGTACCTGCTTTATAAAGAAAGTCACTTTACCTCCATATTCCTCAATAACATGCTATTGTTATTTCCTGATTTTTTAAATTCCTTGTCAGTTGACTTACTAGTAGCAAAAGTAAGGCTTTAGCTCTCTCTTACAACCTCCCCCACACACATACCCCCACATATGCCCTCATGGCCATGGGTAATCTATGAGTTTGTTATTTCCTTGTGAACAACCTTCTGGATCCCTCTGTCCTCATGACCAGTCTGGTCAGGCTACTCCCCAGGTCTGTACACTGTCGACCCGTCCATTCACCATCATTCTGGAAAGTGCCTTCTCTTCTTGGATCCTTGGTTGCCTTAATCCCATGTCTTTCTTCCTGGTTTATCCTCTCGTTTTAGTGCATCACATCATCCAACTGGTTGCAGGGCTATAAAGTTTGGAGGACTTTGCATGTCTAAAAATATATTTTTATTCTGCCCATTTGTAGTTGCTCATTTGACCAATATAGGTTTCTGGGTTTGAAGTCAAATCCTCTCAATTTTGAAGTTATTGCTCCATCATCAACCAGCATTCACTGTTGCCATCGAGGAGTCTGATGCCCTTCTCATGTTAGATCCTTTGCGAGCCACCTGTCTTTCCTCTGAAAGCTTTCAGGATCTTTCTTTATCTCTAGGGTCTGAACCATCATGTTAACTTTTTCTGGGCACTCATAGGTGAGAAAATACAACAAAACTATGGGGAAGTAGAAGAGTGCCAGGACATCAGGGGTGTAGTGTGTTGGGGGAGGGTTGCTGTGTGCAGTAGGATGGCCAGGGTAGGCTTCTTTGGGAAGAGGAAAACAGCAAAGTCATGAAGACATGTGAGCATTTCAGACAGCGAACAGCTGGAGCAGGGACTATAAGGCTGGAGCTTGCTGAGCCTGTCTGAGAAAACTGGAGGAGACTGGCATGGCTGGAGGCAAGTGAGTGGGGGCAAGAGTGGAAGACGTGAGGTTAGCAAGGGGGACTGGAGGGTGGGAAGCACCAGATCAGAGAGAACCTTGAGGCCATTGTAGAGACCAGCTCTACTCTGAATGAAGTGGTAACCTTGGAGACTTTTGAGGTGAGAGTGACAAGATCTGACTTTCCTTTTAAAGGGATCACTTCCCTCTAGCCATATTTTTTTAAAAAAAAATTTTTAGCCATACTTTTTTTTTTTTATTTTTTAAACAATTTATTGAAGTGTATCATTCATATATGAACATACATAAACTGTAAGTGTTCCGTAAACATTGTGAACTTACAAAAAAATCACACATAACATCATGCAGAGCTCCCACACATCACCCCACCACAAATACTTTGCATTGTTGTGAAACATTTGTTAATAAATTATGAAAGAGCATCGTCAAAGTAATATTACTAACTATAGTCCGTAGCTTACTCCCCTATATTTCCTTTTTTTTCAGGATTTATGTATTTATTTTTATCCATTTAACACCACCCCCACCACACCCCCGGTTTTGCTGTTTTTGTGTCCATTCACTGGGCAACTCTCTGTGTCTGTTTCCTGCCCTCTCTTCTCATCCTTTTCCTCCTGTCTTCACTGGGATTTGATCCTTGGAAGCTCTGATGTGGGAGAGAGGCATCCTACCGGTTTTTCGGCATGTCTCTTCTTGGCTCTCCCCTGTGTCACTCTACTGTTATGTCATCATCTTCCTTCATGGCTCACGGGGCCCAGCGGCACATCCGCGCAAGGGGCCTGGGGGGCACACCCACTTGCAGGGCCTGACAGCCCACATGCCTTCTATATTTTTCTTTTTTTATTTTTACCAGGAGGTCCTGGGGATCGAACCCAGGTCCCTCCATATGGGAGACGGACGCCCAACCATTTGAGCCACATCCGCCCCCCTGCTATATCTCTTAAGGTTGACCAAAGATACCTAGAGTTACAGTCTTTTCCCATACAGGATGGTCATATAATAAATCAGGCTTAGTTTATCACCAGCATTCTAAAACCAGACCTAGGGAGAAAAACTAGGTCTGGGGACACATGCATGGTTTCTAATATAGCGAATGTTTAGCCTACCCTGATTATCACAAAATCAGGACAGCAAGAATATTCGCATTAGCCATACTTTTTAATGGTGGGGCTGCACAACTTCAAGTTTATATTGTATATACAGTTTTGCAACTTGTTTAATTTACTTAAAATGGCTAGAATGTCTTTTTTTAAAACTGTAAAATGTATGCATATTGGTTATAAGTTCAAACAATCAAACTTAGGAACGAAATGGAAGGTCTCCCTACAGCTTTACCTCTTTCTTTCCAGCCCCACCTGAACTAAACTGTACCATACTTTCTAGTGACAGTACTATTGTCCTTTTGGTGCATATGTTTCTGACCTTTATTTACAAATAAGAGTACATTTATTTACAAATGTATATATACAGACATTTTTAATGTGATAAGATAAAGCTACACATATTGTTTAGCACCTTTCTTAGTTTCATGTAACTTTGCAACAAATTGAATAAAAAAAAGTTATGGGAGCAGAGAAAGTGAAGGCAATGAGTGCGAGTGCAAGCAATTCCGTCAAGAATCTTGGCTGGTGATGGGAGCAGAAAAATAGGGTGAGAGGTGGTGGAGGATGTATGGCCCAGGGAGGGTTTCTTTTATGACAGGCGACACATGGGCCACTGTGAATGCTGATGTAATCCAGGAATCAGAGGGATGAGAGATGCTATAGTTGATGGAATGAAATCTTTGAGAAGGAAGAGAAGTGGACTCAAGAGTGCAAATGGTAAGGATAGACATAGAGATCGATGGAATAGGATTGAAAGTCCAGAAATAAACCCTCACATTTACCATCAGTTGATTTTCTACAAGGGTGCTAAGACAATTCCATGGGGAAAGAAGAGTCTTTTAAACAAATGGTGCTGGGACTACTGAATATCCTCACACAAGAGAATAAAGTTGGATTCCTGCCTCACACAACATACAAAAACTAACTCAAAATGGGTCCTATGCCTAAATGTAAGAGTTAAAATTATAAAACTCTTAGAAGACAGCCCAGGAGTAAACCTTCAGGACCTTGGATTTGGCAATGGATACTTAGATAAGTGATCAAAAGCACAAGCAATAAAAGAAAAATAGATAAATTGGACTAATCAAAATTTAAAATTTTTGTGCTTTAAAGGACACCATCCAGAAAGTGAAAAGACAATCCATAGGATGGGACAGAGAATTTACAAATCATATATTTGATAAGGGACTTATATCTAGAATATATAAAGAATTCTTGTAAACCAACATTAAAAAGACAAATAACCCAATTAAAAAATGGGCAAAGGATTTGAACAGACATTTCTCCAAAGAAGATATATAAATGGCTGATAAGCGCATAAAAAGATACTCAACATCATTAGTCCCTGAAGAAATGCAAATAAAAACAACAGGAGATACCAATTCACACCCACTAGGATGGCTATAATTTTTTTAAAAGATAGGCAACTATAGGTGTTGGCGAAGATGTCGAGAGATTGGAACTCTTGTACATTGCTGATGGAATTGTAAAATGGTACAGCCACTTTGGAAAACAGTTTGGCAGCTCCTTAAAATATTAAACCTGGAGTTACCATATGACCCAGCAATTCCACTCATAGGTATATACCCAAGATAATTGAAAACATCCATCCACACAAAAACTGTACACAAATGTTTGTAGCAGCCTTATTCATAACCGCCCAGAACTGGAAACAACCCAAATGTCCACCATTTGATGAATGGATAAATAAAAGGGGGTATATCCTTACAATGGTATATTATTTGGCCATAAAAAGGAATAAAGTGGAGTGGATGTGGCTCAAATGGTTGGGCATCGCCTCCCATATGGAGGGACCTGGGTTCGATCCCCAGGACCTCCTGGTAAAATAAAGAAAACTATAGAAGGTACGCCATCAGGCCCTGCACGTGGGCACGCCAGTCAGGCCCCGCACACCGGCGTGCCAGGTCCCACCAAGCCACGCAGCAAGATGATGACATAACAGGAGAGTGACACAAGGGAGAGCCAAGATGAGAAGCGCCGAAAAAAACAGAAACTGAGGTGGCGCAGGTGGCAGAACGCCTCTCTCCCACATCGGAGGTCCCCAGGGTCGAATCCTGGTGAAGACAGGAGGAGAAGGATGAAACAGACACAGAGAATTGCCCAGCGAATGGACACAAAAACAGCAAAACAGGGAGAGGGGGTTAAAATGGATAAAAGTAAATAAATAAATCTTTAAAAAAAAAAAAAGAATATAAAATAAAAAGGAATAAAGTACTGATACATACTGCAATATGAATGAACCTTGAAAACATTATGCAAAATGGAAGAAGCCAGATATGAAAGACCACATAGTGTATGATTCTATTTATATGAAATGTCCAGAATAGGCAAATCTACAGGCACAGAAGGTAGATTAAAGATTGCCAGGTGCTGGAAGGAGGGGGGAGGGGAGTGACTGCTAATGGATAAGGGCTTTTCTTTTGAAGTGATGAAAATATTCTGGAATGAGATAGTGGTCATGGTTGCACAACTTTATGAATATAGTAAAAACTACTGAAATGTGCACTTTAAAGGGGTGAATTTTACAGTATGTGAATTATGTGTCAATAAAGCAGTTATAAAAAAAGCCTGCAAGTTGAGGAGGTGTCCATTCATAGAAGGATGGACACTCCTTACATTGTGCCAGGGGTTGTCTTGGGTTGGATTCCCCTAAGGACAGAAACTGAGGTGAGCCCTTGAATGCAGGTGGTTTATTTAGGAGGTGATCCCCGGCAGCAGAAGTGAAGGGGGTGGGAGAGAGAAACAGAGTAGGAGAAAAAGCCCATATGGGATGCATTTGTCAAGGTCACAGTTGTAGACAACCAGGGCTCCATCCTGTGTGGGTGCTGAGGGATGCACAGAATGTCACCCAGCACTGTCCGCCTGGAGGACAGATGCTTACCCCGCAGCTCCCCCAGCCTACTGATGGAAGGTTGCCCTTGGGGGTGGGGGCGGTTCTTAATACCTTGCACTTCTGCTCTGTGCTTGCTGGCTCTGAGCACACTCCTGCAGTTTCAGAGGATGGCCTGGGACACCAAGCAGAAAGAAAGGACCCACTGTAAAGTGCAGGTGGGATGCTGTCAGTGTGGGCTTTCGACTGAGCGCTGGGGACAGCGGCAATATTAAGGAAAAAGGAGACAGTGTGAAGAGCTGTTCAGGAGAGCAAGCGTATCAAGAAATATAGCAGGACGGCTGGGCAGCTCTAAGGCCCTTTGGGGCTGGTGGCCATGGGTTTTAGTGGTACCTTCTGCCCGGGTGCGGGCTGTGCTCCAGTGGCTCCCAGCTGCACACAGGCAGGACCAGAGCAGGCAGCTGGTTGTGTTAACCAGGGCTTGGGAGGGATTGCAAGGAAGATTGTGATGCTGGCTTAAGGGATGAAATGGAAACTGATACTGAGCTGGCGAATGGAGCATTTGAAGCATTTGAGGAAGCCGAAAGTAGTGGTAAGGGTAACACTAGCTACTTCACAGGGCTGTTGTGAAGATGGAATGCCATAACGCATAATAGGGGAGCAGTTTGCAGGTGTTAAACGTAGCCCAGTCCCCATCCTTCCTTTCCCTCCTATCCCATCACCCTCTGAGAACGCAGAAGCTGAGATACTTGGATGGAAATGGAAGTGCCCCCTAACACCTGTCCAGTGGCTATGGGGGAAAAGTTCCAGGCATCCCAACCTGCTCCTCAAAGCACTTCCCACCACAACCCCCTTGCCCATTGCAGAGATTGGCGTGGGCACCACTGGCTTCGGCATCTTCTTCATCATCTTTGGAATACTTCTGTACTTTGATTCGGTGCTCCTGGCCTTCGGAAACGTGAGTCCCCAGCCCTTTGTACTCCACCCCCCAATCTTCCTGAGATCTCTATTGTCAGCTCCAAGATCATTCTGATCATGCCCATCCAGGGATCAGGCACCACCAAGCCTGGGAAGGCAGGGGGCATGGGGCAGGAACAGCAGGACCTACAGGGCATGGAGAATCCAAAGAACTGGAGGTACCAAGAGGAATCAAAGCTTGTCCCTGCTGTCCAAATCCCACTGTCTAGTGATAGGGATGAAAATGTATGTACATGACTGGGGAGGGTGGAGGGTCAATGGGAAAGTCAGGATAAGAAAAACACAATTAATATGCAACAAGGTGCTTAGAGGAAAGAAAGCTCACCAAATTGGGAAAGGATGAAAAGGAATTTGGAAAGGAAAATGGGTGTGTGTGGGAGTGATGGTGGTGGATAAAATACTTTCAGGTAGATGGACCAGGAAAAGAGAAGAAGTGGAGGGAAAATATTAGGCCTGCTGGAAGAAACCCAGAGTTGAATTTGATGGAATTCTAGGCTCTCAAGGGATCTTTAGAAGACAATCTCAAACACGCATAGGGCCAGGTGTATGATTATCTAGGCAATGCAGCCACTGAAGGTTCCACAGACTTTGGGTATGGCTGCCTGACCTATTTGGGCTTCTAGCTTCACTTTTGTCAAATGGAGAGTATCTCACTATCTAGCTCATCTTCTCCGGGAGGCGTGATGAGAACTCAAATCAGAGAGGAAGAAGTACTTGGGATCTAAGGAACTGGATGGGAAACCAGGGACCTTCCAAGTCCATCCCCTTGCCCCTGCCCCTGCCTCTGGGCTGTTCTGTTCCCGACCAGCTCAATTTATTTAGGGTTCTCGAATTTTGCCACGTTGCTGGATCACCCTCTTGAAGAGCTAGCAAGTCCGGCCCCGCGTCTTGTCCTCAGCTCTGGGCCTGAGCCCCTGGCTCCCAAGGGGGCTGGTGTGTTTGCTCTCACACTCCTCTCCCTCCCCGACAGCTGCTGTTCCTGGCCGGCCTCTCCCTCATCATCGGCCTGAGGAAGACGTTTTGGTTCTTCTTCCAGCGGCACAAGCTCAAGGGGACCAGCTTCTTCCTGGGGGGCGTGGTCATTGTGCTCCTGCGCTGGCCCCTCCTGGGCATGTTCCTGGAAACCTATGGATTCTTTAGCCTCTTCAGGTGAGTTCAGGTCCCTGGAGCCCTGGGACCTGAGATCACCCACCAGGTCTGGGCAGCCTGGCCAGGCGGGTGTACAGAAGCTGGGACTTGATCCTGCAAGAGATGGGGAGCCCTGGAAGAATTGCAGTGGGGGAAGGAACATCAGGATGTCACTCTGGAAAGGCCTCCCCAACAGGGGGTTGAAAGATAAATTAGAGAGATTGGTCCATCCCTCAGTAAACACGGAGCCCTCACTGTGTGCCCAGTACCATGTTCATCACTAGCGAGGGGGCACAGGCCCCCCGTCAAGTCCTAGCTGTCCAGCTGGGGAGGAAGGCAGTGAAGGAACATCTGCCCACCCCTAATCTGCACCAAGCCTGCTCACAGTCAACCTCTCATTTTATCCACGCCACAACCCACTGTAGGATTGTCTTCTACTTTCTAGATAAGGAGTCCAGCACTCAGAAAGGTGGCCCCCTTGCCCAGGGTCTCCCAGCTAGTTCTACAGAGGACCTTGAACTTGAGCCAGGTGTCTCCGGCTCTTGGCTTCACAATCCTCAGCCTGTCTTGTGTCAGCCCTGGGCCTGGTGAAAGGTGGGGGGAGTGCCACAATGGCATGTCCGAGAGAAGGTGGGACCTGAGATGGATCTTGAGGGATGGGTAGGTTCTAAGAGAAGACCAAAGGGTGCTTAAGGAGAAGAAATGGAATTATCAGTGCAGATGGGATGGGAAGGAAAGACTCCATCTGTCTATGGGATAGTATGGAGAGAATAGTGGTTGCAATGGGGTTGATGGGGCCTGGGGGAAGGCATGGCTTATAGAATCATGGGAAGGAACTGGGATCAGGAACCCTTGGGTTCTATAGGAGCCCTCATTTTGCTGAGTGCAGCCTCAAAAATACTCTGATTAGGCTGAATGTCCTAGGCCTAATAGACATTGTGCAGGGTGGCTTCAAGAAACAAAACTTTCTCAATCATATGTTCTGGTATTCATTTATATAATGTTCAAATATGTCATTATTCAAATAGTCAAATATCTAATGAGCACCTGCCTTATGCCCATTAACTGGGCTAGATGTGAGGATATGGCACTAAATTATGAGAAAGTTCCTGAGGAGCTGGCCGTTTAGTAGGGAAGACAAGTAAATTCTAACAATAGCCACCATTTATTGAGGGCTTCGAAGTGTGAGTGGGGCCACTGTAGATTCAGTCATTCAAACTGAAAATAAACCTTGACAAAGACACTTTGCAGCAGCGTTGTAGGAGCAAAAAAGAGAGCAAGAAAGGATCTCCCTAAACATCAGGAAATCAGACCACTACATACAGGGACCCCTCCTCGCCCCCACCCTGGAGCCTCTAAGCCCTTTGAAGAATCACACCTATGCCCCCATGCAGGCCTTACCAGGCTATATTTGATGCTATGTGCCCGGGGATGCCACAGCATGAGAGAGTTTAAGTAGGGCACAACCTCCAACAAGCATCCATGCCTAGAGCCCAGGAGCCTGGAGCAGGTGGCTCACACCCGATCTCCGGAGGGGGAGAAGGCTTCAGGCCTGGATAGAAATAACAGTGACAACAACGGCGAGAAATAAAGGTTTCTTGAGCACATCTAGGTAAGGCCCTAGGATGTAGATATGATTTTTTTTTTTTTTTTTTTTTTTTTAAGTAATGGAAATGTTTATTTATTTATTTATTTATTTTTATTATGGGTAAAAATCAAAA